>CAKKTC010000341.1:0-25000 GCA_920104205.1 Eupeodes latifasciatus
GTATCATTATCTATATCTCATTATCATTATCTCATTATCATTATCATTATCATTATCATTATCATTATCATTATCATTATCATTATCATTATCATTATCATTATCATTATCATTATCATTATCATTATCATTATCATTATCATTATCATTATCATTATCATTATCATTATCATTATCATTATCATTATCATTATCATTATCATTATCATTATCATTATCATTATCATTATCATTATCATTATCATTATCATTATCATTATCATTATCATTATCATTATCATTATCATTATCATTATCATTATCATTATCATTATCATTATCATTATCATTATCATTATCATTATCATTATCATTATCATTATCATTATCATTATCATTATCATTATCATTATCATTATCATTATCATTATCATTATCATTATCATTATCATTATCATTATCATTATCATTATCATTATCATTATCATTATCATTATCATTATCATTATCATTATCATTATCATTATCATTATCATTATCATTATCATTATCATTATCATTATCATTATCATTATCATTATCATTATCATTATCATTATCATTATCATTATCATTATCATTATCATTATCATTATCATTATCATTATCATTATCATTATCATTATCATTATCATTATCATTATCATTATCATTATCATTATCATTATCATTATCATTATCATTATCATTATCATTATCATTATCATTATCATTATCATTATCATTATCATTATCATTATCATTATCATTATCATTATCATTATCATTATCATTATCATTATCATTATCATTATCATTATCATTATCATTATCATTATCATTATCATTATCATTATCATTATCATTATCATTATCATTATCATTATCATTATCATTATCATTATCATTATCATTATCATTATCATTATCATTATCATTATCATTATCATTATCATTATCATTATCATTATCATTATCATTATCATTATCATTATCATTATCATTATCATTATCATTATCATTATCATTATCATTATCATTATCATTATCATTATCATTATCATTATCATTATCATTATCATTATCATTATCATTATCATTATCATTATCATTATCATTATCATTATCATTATCATTATCATTATCATTATCATTATCATTATCATTATCATTATCATTATCATTATCATTATCATTATCATTATCATTATCATTATCATTATCATTATCATTATCATTATCATTATCATTATCATTATCATTATCATTATCATTATCATTATCATTATCATTATCATTATCATTATCATTATCATTATCATTATCATTATCATTATCATTATCATTATCATTATCATTATCATTATCATTATCATTATCATTATCATTATCATTATCATTATCATTATCATTATCATTATCATTATCATTATCATTATCATTATCATTATCATTATCATTATCATTATCATTATCATTATCATTATCATTATCATTATCATTATCATTATCATTATCATTATCATTATCATTATCATTATCATTATCATTATCATTATCATTATCATTATCATTATCATTATCATTATCATTATCATTATCATTATCATTATCATTATCATTATCATTATCATTATCATTATCATTATCATTATCATTATCATTATCATTATCATTATCATTATCATTATCATTATCATTATCATTATCATTATCATTATCATTATCATTATCATTATCATTATCATTATCATTATCATTATCATTATCATTATCATTATCATTATCATTATCATTATCATTATCATTATCATTATCATTATCATTATCATTATCATTATCATTATCATTATCATTATCATTATCATTATCATTATCATTATCATTATCATTATCATTATCATTATCATTATCATTATCATTATCATTATCATTATCATTATCATTATCATTATCATTATCATTATCATTATCATTATCATTATCATTATCATTATCATTATCATTATCATTATCATTATCATTATCATTATCATTATCATTATCATTATCATTATCATTATCATTATCATTATCATTATCATTATCATTATCATTATCATTATCATTATCATTATCATTATCATTATCATTATCATTATCATTATCATTATCATTATCATTATCATTATCATTATCATTATCATTATCATTATCATTATCATTATCATTATCATTATCATTATCATTATCATTATCATTATCATTATCATTATCATTATCATTATCATTATCATTATCATTATCATTATCATTATCATTATCATTATCATTATCATTATCATTATCATTATCATTATCATTATCATTATCATTATCATTATCATTATCATTATCATTATCATTATCATTATCATTATCATTATCATTATCATTATCATTATCATTATCATTATCATTATCATTATCATTATCATTATCATTATCATTATCATTATCATTATCATTATCATTATCATTATCATTATCATTATCATTATCATTATCATTATCATTATCATTATCATTATCATTATCATTATCATTATCATTATCATTATCATTATCATTATCATTATCATTATCATTATCATTATCATTATCATTATCATTATCATTATCATTATCATTATCATTATCATTATCATTATCATTATCATTATCATTATCATTATCATTATCATTATCATTATCATTATCATTATCATTATCATTATCATTATCATTATCATTATCATTATCATTATCATTATCATTATCATTATCATTATCATTATCATTATCATTATCATTATCATTATCATTATCATTATCATTATCATTATCATTATCATTATCATTATCATTATCATTATCATTATCATTATCATTATCATTATCATTATCATTATCATTATCATTATCATTATCATTATCATTATCATTATCATTATCATTATCATTATCATTATCATTATCATTATCATTATCATTATCATTATCATTATCATTATCATTATCATTATCATTATCATTATCATTATCATTATCATTATCATTATCATTATCATTATCATTATCATTATCATTATCATTATCATTATCATTATCATTATCATTATCATTATCATTATCATTATCATTATCATTATCATTATCATTATCATTATCATTATCATTATCATTATCATTATCATTATCATTATCATTATCATTATCATTATCATTATCATTATCATTATCATTATCATTATCATTATCATTATCATTATCATTATCATTATCATTTATCATTATCATTATCATTATCATTATCATTATCATTATCATTATCATTATCATTATCATTATCTGATTCCAGATATAATTAATAATTTTTGGAATTGAATTGAAAATTAATATGTATATATATATATATGTATATAGTTCCAACAAAGAATAAAAAGTAAGAAAAATAACACAACCTCTTTGTTAATCGAATCTTTATTAATATGTAATGTCCTTTAGTTAAATTTCAAAGTCATTTTTTACATTCTCTTTTACTTTTAAGATTGTGGAATGTGGAACGTATTGTTTAAAACTCCAAGTTATGTTTGTTTAAATTATTATAATAAAATATGTGTTTCTTGTACATTCGTACATTCTCCCCCCACGATAGAATGATGATGTGAATTCTGCTCAATCAAATACCCAGTGTAAACGATTTAATTACAGCAACTTGGCATCATTATTTGATAACGAACTGCATTACCGGACTGCATTATCGGCAGGGCCCATTTTCGATGTTGTCATTCACCACTTTCCTTCTTATCTCATTCGTACATGAAAAGAGACAGACTATTAGTAAATATATTTTGACATTTAAACAAATACAAAAGACAAAGTCAACTACAGAGAATGCAAAACAAATAGGAGAAATTTGTAGTTTTTTATTCCTTTTATTCATGAGAATTGTTGTTGTTGATTTCATTCATGCTGCATCGGGTTGTTTTGGAATTGTAATTTGTAGTATAGTTTAAGTTTATAGTAAGTAAATGTGCATCCATCTTGGGTGATTTGTGTGCGCGTCGGTGATCGTTTTTGTTGTTTTGTTTTAATTAAAAATTAAATTAATTCGTGCGTTAATTAATCATTAATCAATTCATCTATTAATTCAGGTAAGTTTGTTGAATGAATTGTGCGTGGTGTGTATGTGTATAAATAAATGGATTTCGCAAAATCCATTGCCGATATCGCGCGGTTATATTCGTACGGCGCGGCGGCGTAAGTTGGTGGCGACCGCGTTGTATGTTTGTATGGCTGGTATGTGATATGTGGTGTATTTTTTAGTTTTCAATATTAATTGATTTATTTTTAAATTATGTTCATATTATAAATGAAATAATTGGCTTATGATGTCATTAATTTTAAAATTTTTAATATACATAGTTAATATTAACTGTATGTATTTACATAATTGTGTGAATCGCGGCGTGGGTTGCTTATGTACACGTAAGTATATAACAACCAAAAATTGATTGTTTCCAGTTGGAACAAATTTGATTTCCATTGAATGCGGGGAGTTTGTTTACGTTTTGAATTGGAGTTAAAGTGATTGTGTACATTACAAAAAACAAAACCAAACAAAAAATTATATTGGTTTTGTACCAAGGTGAAATATAATTATCATTAATTTGCAGAGTTAATTTTGAAATTATTGGTGATAATCATTGTTGTGTTAATATGATTTAATTTGTTGGAAAATTATAACGATGAATTATTATCTTAACTTTCAATTGATGTTTTTTTTTTTTTTATTTCAAATGTGATTCAGTTTTGATCAAGTGTTAACTTTTTTTTGATATTAAATAAATTCGTTTTGGCATAAAATACACATTTATTTGGTTTGGAATTAAAGTGTTATTTTAACTATTTTATCAATTATTTTGACGCGATATGATATTTTGGATTAAATGTAAATTTATGATTTTGTTTTATTCTATTTTGTAAATTTTCGCGTTTCGGTGAATTTGACATGTTTTTTAGTGCCAAGTGTTTGACAGTAGTTTGTTTATTTTAAATTTGTGGATGGTGTTTTAAAACTTCATTGACACATAATTATTTTGTTGAAATTATAGAATTGTTTGTTTATAGTTTTAATACAAAAATGAAAAATGTATTTGTTTTTCGAACGAAAAGATGAATATGTGTACATTAATTTAGACAACATCAATAAATAAATTAATAAAATTATAATTTATGTGTTTTTCTTTTATTTTTGTGAAATTTGTGTTTTCAGCTTTTTCAAATT
This sequence comes from Eupeodes latifasciatus, assembly GCA_920104205.1. NCBI lineage: Eukaryota > Metazoa > Arthropoda > Insecta > Diptera > Syrphidae > Eupeodes > Eupeodes latifasciatus. The sequence continues at coordinate 5,285 of CAKKTC010000341.1, forward strand.
TTGTAATAAATTTATATTTTTCAGATTTTTGTAATAAATTTATTTGATAATTTTGTTATATTGATTTTGATTTACTAATAAATATTAACATTTTAATTGATGAATAAATTAAATACATCTTTTAATTTTCATTCGGTATATTAATTTTACTGGCGTGATTTCATACAATGGCTATTTGTTCTGCAGTTTTGTTCGATGGTAGCAGGCAAATTTTTGTTATTGGCCGTTTCAATTGCCCGGTTTGTGTTTTTACCGTCACGACGCGTATCAACCCGTCCGACCCGGTATGGGTTTCTTCAATTCTTGCAAGATTCCAGTAGGTCGATGGAAGTCGTTCATCTTTAAGAAGAACTAAGTCTCCTATTTTCGGCGGTTCTTTGACTTGTGTCCATTTTGGTCGTTGCTAAAGCCTTGCGAGATATTCAGAATTCCATTTTCGCCAAAATCCTTCTGATAGAGCTTGGACGCGTTTCCACCGATCATTATGCGTGATGTTGTTATCGAGTTCGCCTTGTGGTATAGCGTGTAATGATTCGCCGACTAGAAAGTGAGCGGGCGTGAGTGCATTTAAATCATCTAGGCTGTCGGAAAGAGGGCAAAGGGGCCTCGAATTCAGACACGCTTCTATTTGTGCTAGAAGCGTCGCGAGCTCCTCGAATGTTAGCCTTTCTGTTCCTACAACTCGTTTTAGATGGTACTTGACAGATTTCACACCCGCTTCCCATAACCCACCGAAGTGTGGAGAAGCTGGGGGAATAAAATGCCAATCTGTACCGTGATTTGCTAATTCTTCCGCAATTTCCTTCCAATCGTGCTGTGCTTCTTTTAACATTTTTGCTAATTCGTTATGAGCACCGACAAAATTAGTTCCGCAATCGCTGTATACCTTCACACAGCTTCCTCTTCTGGCAGTAAATCTCTTAAATGCTGCTAAAAACGCTTGTGTTGTGAGATCTGATACAACTTCTAAGTGAATAGCTTTAGTTGCTAAGCAGATAAAAATTGCAAAGTAACCTTTAAGGATTTTTGCACCGCGTGCCTTCCAGGACTTGATATCAATTGGACCTGCATAGTCAACGCCGGTATGACTAAACGGTCGAGACATACGTACTCTCGCTGCAGGCAAATTTCCCATTAACTGCTGCATTTCGGATGCCTTTTGCCGATAGCATGAAGGGCATCTATGCAGTTGGTATTTAACGCTTCTTCGTATTTGTCCAATCCAATATCGTTGTCGAATATAGCTTATCATTTGTTGGACACCTCCATGAAATGTGTTCTTATGAGCATCTCGGACAACCAGACTCGTAAAGTGATGGTTGTTTTGGAGCAATATTGGATGTTGAGATTCATAGGGAAGCAGAGAGTTCTCCAAACGTCCTCCAACTCGTAAGACTCCGTTAGCATCGATGAACACGTTTAACGCCCGTAAGGCCCTTGGTGTTTTGTTTTCACGAATTTGTTGAATTTCGGTTTCAAACATTTCCTTTTGTACTGCTTTGACGATGAATAGGAGGGCAGTTTCCAACTCTTTTGGTTTAAGTGATCCTGTATTAGGTCCCAACTTGGGTCGACATTTTGTTATGAAACGATAACAGGTGGCGATAATTCTAATAACTTTGAGAAGACTCGAAAAGTTGTAGATAGTTTGTAATATGCTATCACCTTTTATCGCATGTATAACGAATGCTTTTATTGTACGTTGTTCTTCTACAACGTCTATTTCGGTGGGTTGATCTGGAAGATCGAATACCCATTTTTTTCGCAGAAGCTCTGGACCGTTCCACCACGACGTAAGTGACTCCAGTTCCGATGGATATACACCCCTGGACGCCAGATCGGCTGGGTTATGAAGCGTTGCGACATGTCCCCAGCAATCGATCCCCACTAACCGCTGGATTTCCGACACACGGTTGGATACGAATGTGGTCCATTTGGCGGGAGTGGCACGTATCCAGGCAAGTGCAATTGTGGAATCTGTCCATGCGTACATCTTCACATCTGGAATGGCTATAACTTCCTTGGTGTATTGTAACAACTCTGCCAACATTACTGCGCCACAAAGTTCAAGACGAGGTAGAGTTATTGTTCGTTGATTTGGTGCTACCTTAGTCTTTGACAAAAGAAGATTGACATGAATTTTGCCTTTACTATCCAGGACTCGTACGTACACTGCTGCACCGTAAGCCTTCATAGAAGCATCGCAAAATCCATGTAGCTCGATCGCTTTATTAGTCTTGCTCAACTGGATCCATCTTGGAATCCGCAGCCGTTCGATCAGATGGAGTTCTCGGAGAAAAGCATCCCAATCTTTCTTCAAAGCAGCTGGAATTGGATCGTCCCAGTCACAGCCAAGCTCCCATAAGCGCTGCATCATAAGCTTTGCAGTGATGATGCATGGTGAGATCCAACCCAAAGGATCGAATAATTTTGCTATGGTTGACAGCATAGACCTTTTTGTCGTTGATTCTGTTGCAGGTTGCAGATTTTGGTATGAGAAGAAGTCATCGATGGGGAACCATTTGATGCCTAAAGTCTTGACATGGTTTGACAAGTTGAACGGAAGTTCAAAATCAAGTTCCCTATCCTGAACTGGAATATCTTCTATGAGTTCTTTCGTGTTACTTGTCCACTTTCTGAGGTTGAGTCCTGCTGTTGCTAAAAGTTGCTTAACTTCGTCACGTTTCTTTCGCGCTTCTTCAATAGTATCAGCTCCACTGATGAGATCGTCGACGTACATGTCTTCACGGACAGCCTTCGCCCCCTCAGGAAAATTTTCATTTTCATCATCAGCTACTTTTTTCAAAATTTTGATAGCAAGGTATGGTGCACTTGCTGTACCAAAGGTAACCGTGTTCATTTTAAATATTTTTACAGGTGACGTCTTCATATCTCTCCACAAAATAAGTTGATAATATCGGTCTGATTGATTGACGAAAATTTGTCGATACATCTTTTCGATGTCGGCCGTGAAAGTTACTCGATGAGTCCGCCATTTCAGAACAAGATCTATGATACTTGATTGCAATTTTGGACCCACAAGCAGCCAATCGTTTAGAGATTTGCCATCGGATGTTTTCGCTGCAGCGTCGAATACCACTCTCAATTTGGTTGTAGAACTCGCTTCTTTGAAAACCGCATGGTGTGGTAAGAAATAGTGGAATGGGGATTGAAGCACCGCATCATTGCCATCTACCTCTTCCATATGACCAAGCTCTTCATATTCTTTGATGCAGTTTTTGTAGGCTTCAGCCAGCTTTGGATTCGAATCCAGCCTTTTTTCAAGATGTAGAAATCGTCGAAAGGCGTTTTCTCTACTACATCCCATTGCTGGATACTTTTCACCTTTAAACGGTAACTTCACCTCGTAACGCCCGTTCGGTAAACGTGTTGTGTGTCGTTCAAAATGATTGTCGCACGCAGTGTTTTCTTCCGTATCTTGCTTCTGAAAAGGCATCTCCTCCATCTCCCAAAACTTCTCTAACTGCGAACTCAGGTCAGTAATTTGAACGAAGCTTCGAACTTGCTTAGGAATTTCGGCTGAAACTTTCCCGAACACAACCCACCCCAGTTCTGTTTTTTGTGCTATAGGTCCATCTCCATTTTCCGAACGTCTTATTTCAGGAAGGAGTATTTCGGCGCAAACTTCACTACCGAGCAGTAAATCTATGGGTGCAGGCTCATAGAGATGAGGATCAGCTAAAGAAAGGCCTTTCAAATGCTTCCAAATGCCAGGTATCACTCGATGGGTCGGGAGATGGCCAGTCAACGACTTGAAGACCAACGCCTGGATGGCAGTCTCGAACGTCGAGTGGCGTGAAGCAAATCTTACTTCGACGGAGTATTGCGCAGTGCCGTTGTTGACCAACCCTAACCCGGATACCTCAACATTTGTACGCTTTCTTTCTAATTTCAGAAGTTGTGCTGCTGCTTCAGTGATGAAGGACCTTTCTGACCCTGTATCGATGAGAGCACGTAGAAGACGTAACTTACCATCTGCTGCCCGTACCTTTACTACCGCTGTCGCCATGAGCACCTGGTGTGCGTAACCACTTTGCGACGCGTGGTAGTTAAATGACTGTCCTTGTGTTGACTGTAGTTGTTGTTCAACCGATGGTTGAAATACAGGAGCATTCGGATTTATTGACGTCTGGAATGTTTTCGCCTGAGATGAAGCACTAGTTGCAGGAAATTGTTGTATCTGTGTGTTGCTTGAAGATTGCTGTTGCATGTGTGTGTTGCTTCCACTTGCATGCTGCTGCTTGTCATGTAGCAGCGAATGGTGTCTTTGTTGACAAAAATAACACGATGTGAAACTGTAGCACGTTGCCACAAGATGCCCGTAAGACAAACAATTTTCACACATCTTGAGTCTGGAAACAACTTCTTGTCGACCTTTGACATCCATGTTGAGGAATTGTTGGCATTTTCTCAATGTGTGTTTGCCTTGACTGCACAGCTTACAAATTAATTTCTCCACGGTGTTGCTCTTGTCCGCCTTTTGGGATGGCTGTTTGACGATCTGCTTTGCATGCATGACTTTTGTCTTAGCTGGTTGTACGCGTGGCCTTGTTTTTAAATATGGCTCCTCTTTAGACCGGAATCCTGCCTCATGCTCCTGTTGACCAATAACTTCGAGAGTTCGAAAACGGATCTCCAAAAACTCGGTAAATTCCATAAATGTAGGCAAATCTTTTCTATTACCTAATTTTTCTTCCCATAGTTTTTGACAAGAGTGTGGAAGCTTCTGATACAGGAACCATATAAGAACGGTGTCCCAACTGGAAACAGGCACATCCATTTTTTCAAGCGCGTGAAAACATTCTTTTGTTGTATACAAAAGATCTTTTAGGCCCGTAGCAGTCTCACGAGATAAAGAAGGTTGACCAAAAAGCGTTTGCATTTGAGTATGTACAAGAATGCGCTTATGATCGTATCGATCCTTCAACAAATCCCAAGCCTTATCGTAGCTGGCAGCCTCCACAGAAAAATTCTGCAAAAATCGATTTGCATCACCAGTCAAACACGACTGCAAAAAATGAAGCTTATCGATGTCTTCAATACTCTTGTTATTATGGATAAGAGCTTGAAACCTGTCGTGGAATGCACGCCAGGTAGTATATGAACCATCGAATTTTGGCAAATCGATTCGTGGTAGTCTTATCCCCGAATACGTCGATGGTGCAGCTGTATTACTGGGCGGAGCCCCTAGGATTGGAGGGGTCGCAACGATCGATGACGATTTTTCGATCGTTTCCACCAGCTCTGTACGATATTCGAGGTAAATTTCGTTAATTTGCTCATATACTACCTTTAACTCTTCAACTTTCATTTCTTCTTCCAGCATACCACCCCCAATGATGGCTTCATTGTAAGTTTTTGCCGAAAGAACATCTTCTTCTAACTTGCTTAGACGAGCTGAAGCATAGGCTTTTACCTTACGGTCTTTTGGTGATTTTTTAAAATTAGTAAGATCCCTTATTATCTTAGCTAAAAGATCTTTTTGTAGCTCACCATATTTGTAATTTTTGGTTTCAGCCATAATAATATTTAATTTTCTTTAAAATTCGACAGAAATGACGAAGAAATCAAATGGACAAGTTTACAACACACAAAGCAAAACTTACTGCTTGTCTGCAACTGCTCCTGATGCTGATGCTGATGCTGATGCTGATGCTGATGCTGATGCTGATGCTGATGCTGATGCTGATGCTGATGCTGATGCTGATGCTGATGCTGATGCTGATGCTGATGCTGATGCTGATGCTGATGCTGATGCTGATGCTGATGCTGATGCTGATGCTGATGCTGATGCTGATGCTGATGCTGATGCTGATGCTGATGCTGATGCTGATGCTGATGCTGATGCTGATGCTGATGCTGATGCTGATGCTGATGCTGATGCTGATGCTGATGCTGATGCTGATGCTGATGCTGATGCTGATGCTGATGCTGATGCTGATGCTGATGCTGTCACGTTGTATCGATGATTATGTAGATTTGTTAGTGTCTTTGATGGACACTTTGTTCATAAGTTAGTTTTAAGTTAAATTTAAGTTAAATTAATTAGTTTTAAGTTAATTTGTTAAATATGAATTAGTGATTAAAAACGATTTGTTCAAAGCACAATTTAAATCACTTATCTATTTTTATACGAATCGTAAATTCGGTTTTTTCTAAATTGTAATATCGGGGCACACACCGCACATATATTGTATTGTTCTTTTTAAAGTTTATAAGTTCGTATTTAAAGGCTCGAAGGACCAATGATTCCAGATATAATTAATAATTTTTGGAATTGAATTGAAAATTAATATGTATATATATATATATATGTATATAGTTCCAACAAAGAATAAAAAGTAAGAAAAATAACACAACCTCTTTGTTAATCGAATCTTTATTAATATGTAATGTCCTTTAGTTAAATTTCAAAGTCATTTTTTACATTCTCTTTTACTTTTAAGATTGTGGAATGTGGAACGTATTGTTTAAAACTCCAAGTTATGTTTGTTTAAATTATTATAATAAAATATGTGTTTCTGTACATTTGTACATTATCATTATCATTATCATTATCATTATCATTATCATTATCATTATCATTATCATTATCATTATCATTATCATTATCATTATCATTATCATTATCATTATCATTATCATTATCATTATCATTATCATTATCATTATCATTATCATTATCATTATCATTATCATTATCATTATCATTATCATTATCATTATCATTATCATTATCATTATCATTATCATTATCATTATCATTATCATTATCATTATCATTATCATTATCATTATCATTATCATTATCATTATCATTATCATTATCATTATCATTATCATTATCATTATCATTATCATTATCATTATCATTATCATTATCATTATCATTATCATTATCATTATCATTATCATTATCATTATCATTATCATTATCATTATCATTATCATTATCATTATCATTATCATTATCATTATCATTATCATTATCATTATCATTATCATTATCATTATCATTATCATTATCATTATCATTATCATTATCATTATCATTATCATTATCATTATCATTATCATTATCATTATCATTATCATTATCATTATCATTATCATTATCATTATCATTATCATTATCATTATCATTATCATTATCATTATCATTATCATTATCATTATCATTATCATTATCATTATCATTATCATTATCATTATCATTATCATTATCATTATCATTATCATTATCATTATCATTATCATTATCATTATCATTATCATTATCATTATCATTATCATTATCATTATCATTATCATTATCATTATCATTATCATTATCATTATCATTATCATTATCATTATCATTATCATTATCATTATCATTATCATTATCATTATCATTATCATTATCATTATCATTATCATTATCATTATCATTATCATTATCATTATCATTATCATTATCATTATCATTATCATTATCATTATCATTATCATTATCATTATCATTATCATTATCATTATCATTATCATTATCATTATCATTATCATTATCATTATCATTATCATTATCATTATCATTATCATTATCATTATCATTATCATTATCATTATCATTATCATTATCATTATCATTATCATTATCATTATCATTATCATTATCATTATCATTATCATTATCATTATCATTATCATTATCATTATCATTATCATTATCATTATCATTATCATTATCATTATCATTATCATTATCATTATCATTATCATTATCATTATCATTATCATTATCATTATCATTATCATTATCATTATCATTATCATTATCATTATCATTATCATTATCATTATCATTATCATTATCATTATCATTATCATTATCATTATCATTATCATTATCATTATCATTATCATTATCATTATCATTATCATTATCATTATCATTATCATTATCATTATCATTATCATTATCATTATCATTATCATTATCATTATCATTATCATTATCATTATCATTATCATTATCATTATCATTATCATTATCATTATCATTATCATTATCATTATCATTATCATTATCATTATCATTATCATTATCATTATCATTATCATTATCATTATCATTATCATTATCATTATCATTATCATTATCATTATCATTATCATTATCATTATCATTATCATTATCATTATCATTATCATTATCATTATCATTATCATTATCATTATCATTATCATTATCATTATCATTATCATTATCATTATCATTATCATTATCATTATCATTATCATTATCATTATCATTATCATTATCATTATCATTATCATTATCATTATCATTATCATTATCATTATCATTATCATTATCATTATCATTATCATTATCATTATCATTATCATTATCATTATCATTATCATTATCATTATCATTATCATTATCATTATCATTATCATTATCATTATCATTATCATTATCATTATCATTATCATTATCATTATCATTATCATTATCATTATCATTATCATTATCATTATCATTATCATTATCATTATCATTATCATTATCATTATCATTATCATTATCATTATCATTATCATTATCATTATCATTATCATTATCATTATCATTATCATTATCATTATCATTATCATTATCATTATCATTATCATTATCATTATCATTATCATTATCATTATCATTATCATTATCATTATCATTATCATTATCATTATCATTATCATTATCATTATCATTATCATTATCATTATCATTATCATTATCATTATCATTATCATTATCATTATCATTATCATTATCATTATCATTATCATTATCATTATCATTATCATTATCATTATCATTATCATTATCATTATCATTATCATTATCATTATCATTATCATTATCATTATCATTATCATTATCATTATCATTATCATTATCATTATCATTATCATTATCATTATCATTATCATTATCATTATCATTATCATTATCATTATCATTATCATTATCATTATCATTATCATTATCATTATCATTATCATTATCATTATCATTATCATTATCATTATCATTATCATTATCATTATCATTATCATTATCATTATCATTATCATTATCATTATCATTATCATTATCATTATCATTATCATTATCATTATCATTATCATTATCATTATCATTATCATTATCATTATCATTATCATTATCATTATCATTATCATTATCATTATCATTATCATTATCATTATCATTATCATTATCATTATCATTATCATTATCATTATCATTATCATTATCATTATCATTATCATTATCATTATCATTATCATTATCATTATCATTATCATTATCATTATCATTATCATTATCATTATCATTATCATTATCATTATCATTATCATTATCATTATCATTATCATTATCATTATCATTATCATTATCATTATCATTATCATTATCATTATCATTATCATTATCATTATCATTATCATTATCATTATCATTATCATTATCATTATCATTATCATTATCATTATCATTATCATTATCATTATCATTATCATTATCATTATCATTATCATTATCATTATCATTATCATTATCATTATCATTATCATTATCATTATCATTATCATTATCATTATCATTATCATTATCATTATCATTATCATTATCATTATCATTATCATTATCATTATCATTATCATTATCATTATCATTATCATTATCATTATCATTATCATTATCATTATCATTATCATTATCATTATCATTATCATTATCATTATCATTATCATTATCATTATCATTATCATTATCATTATCATTATCATTATCATTATCATTATCATTATCATTATCATTATCATTATCATTATCATTATCATTATCATTATCATTATCATTATCATTATCATTATCATTATCATTATCATTATCATTATCATTATCATTATCATTATCATTATCATTATCATTATCATTATCATTATCATTATCATTATCATTATCATTATCATTATCATTATCATTATCATTATCATTATCATTATCATTATCATTATCATTATCATTATCATTATCATTATCATTATCATTATCATTATCATTATCATTATCATTATCATTATCATTATCATTATCATTATCATTATCATTATCATTATCATTATCATTATCATTATCATTATCATTATCATTATCATTATCATTATCATTATCATTATCATTATCATTATCATTATCATTATCATTATCATTATCATTATCATTATCATTATCATTATCATTATCATTATCATTATCATTATCATTATCATTATCATTATCATTATCATTATCATTATCATTATCATTATCATTATCATTATCATTATCATTATCATTATCATTATCATTATCATTATCATTATCATTATCATTATCATTATCATTATCATTATCATTATCATTATCATTATCATTATCATTATCATTATCATTATCATTATCATTATCATTATCATTATCATTATCATTATCATTATCATTATCATTATCATTATCATTATCATTATCATTATCATTATCATTATCATTATCATTATCATTATCATTATCATTATCATTATCATTATCATTATCATTATCATTATCATTATCATTATCATTATCATTATCATTATCATTATCATTATCATTATCATTATCATTATCATTATCATTATCATTATCATTATCATTATCATTATCATTATCATTATCATTATCATTATCATTATCATTATCATTATCATTATCATTATCATTATCATTATCATTATCATTATCATTATCATTATCATTATCATTATCATTATCATTATCATTATCATTATCATTATCATTATCATTATCATTATCATTATCATTATCATTATCATTATCATTATCATTATCATTATCATTATCATTATCATTATCATTATCATTATCATTATCATTATCATTATCATTATCATTATCATTATCATTATCATTATCATTATCATTATCATTATCATTATCATTATCATTATCATTATCATTATCATTATCATTATCATTATCATTATCATTATCATTATCATTATCATTATCATTATCATTATCATTATCATTATCATTATCATTATCATTATCATTATCATTATCATTATCATTATCATTATCATTATCATTATCATTATCATTATCATTATCATTATCATTATCATTATCATTATCATTATCATTATCATTATCATTATCATTATCATTATCATTATCATTATCATTATCATTATCATTATCATTATCATTATCATTATCATTATCATTATCATTATCATTATCATTATCATTATCATTATCATTATCATTATCATTATCATTATCATTATCATTATCATTATCATTATCATTATCATTATCATTATCATTATCATTATCATTATCATTATCATTATCATTATCATTATCATTATCATTATCATTATCATTATCATTATCATTATCATTATCATTATCATTATCATTATCATTATCATTATCATTATCATTATCATTATCATTATCATTATCATTATCATTATCATTATCATTATCATTATCATTATCATTATCATTATCATTATCATTATCATTATCATTATCATTATCATTATCATTATCATTATCATTATCATTATCATTATCATTATCATTATCATTATCATTATCATTATCATTATCATTATCATTATCATTATCATTATCATTATCATTATCATTATCATTATCATTATCATTATCATTATCATTATCATTATCATTATCATTATCATTATCATTATCATTATCATTATCATTATCATTATCATTATCATTATCATTATCATTATCATTATCATTATCATTATCATTATCATTATCATTATCATTATCATTATCATTATCATTATCATTATCATTATCATTATCATTATCATTATCATTATCATTATCATTATCATTATCATTATCATTATCATTATCATTATCATTATCATTATCATTATCATTATCATTATCATTATCATTATCATTATCATTATCATTATCATTATCATTATCATTATCATTATCATTATCATTATCATTATCATTATCATTATCATTATCATTATCATTATCATTATCATTATCATTATCATTATCATTATCATTATCATTATCATTATCATTATCATTATCATTATCATTATCATTATCATTATCATTATCATTATCATTATCATTATCATTATCATTATCATTATCATTATCATTATCATTATCATTATCATTATCATTATCATTATCATTATCATTATCATTATCATTATCATTATCATTATCATTATCATTATCATTATCATTATCATTATCATTATCATTATCATTATCATTATCATTATCATTATCATTATCATTATCATTATCATTATCATTATCATTATCATTATCATTATCATTATCATTATCATTATCATTATCATTATCATTATCATTATCATTATCATTATCATTATCATTATCATTATCATTATCATTATCATTATCATTATCATTATCATTATCATTATCATTATCATTATCATTATCATTATCATTATCATTATCATTATCATTATCATTATCATTATCATTATCATTATCATTATCATTATCATTATCATTATCATTATCATTATCATTATCATTATCATTATCATTATCATTATCATTATCATTATCATTATCATTATCATTATCATTATCATTATCATTATCATTATCATTATCATTATCATTATCATTATCATTATCATTATCATTATCATTATCATTATCATTATCATTATCATTATCATTATCATTATCATTATCATTATCATTATCATTATCATTATCATTATCATTATCATTATCATTATCATTATCATTATCATTATCATTATCATTATCATTATCATTATCATTATCATTATCATTATCATTATCATTATCATTATCATTATCATTATCATTATCATTATCATTATCATTATCATTATCATTATCATTATCATTATCATTATCATTATCATTATCATTATCATTATCATTATCATTATCATTATCATTATCATTATCATTATCATTATCATTATCATTATCATTATCATTATCATTATCATTATCATTATCATTATCATTATCATTATCATTATCATTATCATTATCATTATCATTATCATTATCATTATCATTATCATTATCATTATCATTATCATTATCATTATCATTATCATTATCATTATCATTATCATTATCATTATCATTATCATTATCATTATCATTATCATTATCATTATCATTATCATTATCATTATCATTATCATTATCATTATCATTATCATTATCATTATCATTATCATTATCATTATCATTATCATTATCATTATCATTATCATTATCATTATCATTATCATTATCATTATCATTATCATTATCATTATCATTATCATTATCATTATCATTATCATTATCATTATCATTATCATTATCATTATCATTATCATTATCATTATCATTATCATTATCATTATCATTATCATTATCATTATCATTATCATTATCATTATCATTATCATTATCATTATCATTATCATTATCATTATCATTATCATTATCATTATCATTATCATTATCATTATCATTATCATTATCATTATCATTATCATTATCATTATCATTATCATTATCATTATCATTATCATTATCATTATCATTATCATTATCATTATCATTATCATTATCATTATCATTATCATTATCATTATCATTATCATTATCATTATCATTATCATTATCATTATCATTATCATTATCATTATCATTATCATTATCATTATCATTATCATTATCATTATCATTATCATTATCATTATCATTATCATTATCATTATCATTATCATTATCATTATCATTATCATTATCATTATCATTATCATTATCATTATCATTATCATTATCATTATCATTATCATTATCATTATCATTATCATTATCATTATCATTATCATTATCATTATCATTATCATTATCATTATCATTATCATTATCATTATCATTATCATTATCATTATCATTATCATTATCATTATCATTATCATTATCATTATCATTATCATTATCATTATCATTATCATTATCATTATCATTATCATTATCATTATCATTATCATTATCATTATCATTATCATTATCATTATCATTATCATTATCATTATCATTATCATTATCATTATCATTATCATTATCATTATCATTATCATTATCATTATCATTATCATTATCATTATCATTATCATTATCATTATCATTATCATTATCATTATCATTATCATTATCATTATCATTATCATTATCATTATCATTATCATTATCATTATCATTATCATTATCATTATCATTATCATTATCATTATCATTATCATTATCATTATCATTATCATTATCATTATCATTATCATTATCATTATCATTATCATTATCATTATCATTATCATTATCATTATCATTATCATTATCATTATCATTATCATTATCATTATCATTATCATTATCATTATCATTATCATTATCATTATCATTATCATTATCATTATCATTATCATTATCATTATCATTATCATTATCATTATCATTATCATTATCATTATCATTATCATTATCATTATCATTATCATTATCATTATCATTATCATTATCATTATCATTATCATTATCATTATCATTATCATTATCATTATCATTATCATTATCATTATCATTATCATTATCATTATCATTATCATTATCATTATCATTATCATTATCATTATCATTATCATTATCATTATCATTATCATTATCATTATCATTATCATTATCATTATCATTATCATTATCATTATCATTATCATTATCATTATCATTATCATTATCATTATCATTATCATTATCATTATCATTATCATTATCATTATCATTATCATTATCATTATCATTATCATTATCATTATCATTATCATTATCATTATCATTATCATTATCATTATCATTATCATTATCATTATCATTATCATTATCATTATCATTATCATTATCATTATCATTATCATTATCATTATCATTATCATTATCATTATCATTATCATTATCATTATCATTATCATTATCATTATCATTATCATTATCATTATCATTATCATTATCATTATCATTATCATTATCATTATCATTATCATTATCATTATCATTATCATTATCATTATCATTATCATTATCATTATCATTATCATTATCATTATCATTATCATTATCATTATCATTATCATTATCATTATCATTATCATTATCATTATCATTATCATTATCATTATCATTATCATTATCATTATCATTATCATTATCATTATCATTATCATTATCATTATCATTATCATTATCATTATCATTATCATTATCATTATCATTATCATTATCATTATCATTATCATTATCATTATCATTATCATTATCATTATCATTATCATTATCATTATCATTATCATTATCATTATCATTATCATTATCATTATCATTATCATTATCATTATCATTATCATTATCATTATCATTATCATTATCATTATCATTATCATTATCATTATCATTATCATTATCATTATCATTATCATTATCATTATCATTATCATTATCATTATCATTATCATTATCATTATCATTATCATTATCATTATCATTATCATTATCATTATCATTATCATTATCATTATCATTATCATTATCATTATCATTATCATTATCATTATCATTATCATTATCATTATCATTATCATTATCATTATCATTATCATTATCATTATCATTATCATTATCATTATCATTATCATTATCATTATCATTATCATTATCATTATCATTATCATTATCATTATCATTATCATTATCATTATCATTATCATTATCATTATCATTATCATTATCATTATCATTATCATTATCATTATCATTATCATTATCATTATCATTATCATTATCATTATCATTATCATTATCATTATCATTATCATTATCATTATCATTATCATTATCATTATCATTATCATTATCATTATCATTATCATTATCGTTATCATTATCATTATCATTATCATTATCATTATCATTATCATTATCATTATCATTATCATTATCATTATCATTATCATTATCATTATCATTATCATTATCATTATCATTATCATTATCATTATCATTATCATTATCATTATCATTATCATTATCATTATCATTATCATTATCATTATCATTATCATTATCATTATCATTATCATTATCATTATCATTATCATTATCATTATCATTATCATTATCATTATCATTATCATTATCATTATCATTATCATTATCATTATCATTATCATTATCATTATCATTATCATTATCATTATCATTATCATTATCATTATCATTATCATTATCATTATCATTATCATTATCATTATCATTATCATTATCATTATCATTATCATTATCATTATCATTATCATTATCATTATCATTATCATTATCATTATCATTATCATTATCATTATCATTATCATTATCATTATCATTATCATTATCATTATCATTATCATTATCATTATCATTATCATTATCATTATCATTATCATTATCATTATCATTATCATTATCATTATCATTATCATTATCATTATCATTATCATTATCATTATCATTATCATTATCATTATCATTATCATTATCATTATCATTATCATTATCATTATCATTATCATTATCATTATCATTATCATTATCATTATCATTATCATTATCATTATCATTATCATTATCATTATCATTATCATTATCATTATCATTATCATTATCATTATCATTATCATTATCATTATCATTATCATTATCATTATCATTATCATTATCATTATCATTATCATTATCATTATCATTATCATTATCATTATCATTATCATTATCATTATCATTATCATTATCATTATCATTATCATTATCATTATCATTATCATTATCATTATCATTATCATTATCATTATCATTATCATTATCATTATCATTATCATTATCATTATCATTATCATTATCATTATCATTATCATTATCATTATCATTATCATTATCATTATCATTATCATTATCATTATCATTATCATTATCATTATCATTATCATTATCATTATCATTATCATTATCATTATCATTATCATTATCATTATCATTATCATTATCATTATCATTATCATTATCATTATCATTATCATTATCATTATCATTATCATTATCATTATCATTATCATTATCATTATCATTATCATTATCATTATCATTATCATTATCATTATCATTATCATTATCATTATCATTATCATTATCATTATCATTATCATTATCATTATCATTATCATTATCATTATCATTATCATTATCATTATCATTATCATTATCATTATCATTATCATTATCATTATCATTATCATTATCATTATCATTATCATTATCATTATCATTATCATTATCATTATCATTATCATTATCATTATCATTATCATTATCATTATCATTATCATTATCATTATCATTATCATTATCATTATCATTATCATTATCATTATCATTATCATTATCATTATCATTATCATTATCATTATCATTATCATTATCATTATCATTATCATTATCATTATCATTATCATTATCATTATCATTATCATTATCATTATCATTATCATTATCATTATCATTATCATTATCATTATCATTATCATTATCATTATCATTATCATTATCATTATCATTATCATTATCATTATCATTATCATTATCATTATCATTATCATTATCATTATCATTATCATTATCATTATCATTATCATTATCATTATCATTATCATTATCATTATCATTATCATTATCATTATCATTATCATTATCATTATCATTATCATTATCATTATCATTATCATTATCATTATCATTATCATTATCATTATCATTATCATTATCATTATCATTATCATTATCATTATCATTATCATTATCATTATCATTATCATTATCATTATCATTATCATTATCATTATCATTATCATTATCATTATCATTATCATTATCATTATCATTATCATTATCATTATCATTATCATTATCATTATCATTATCATTATCATTATCATTATCATTATCATTATCATTATCATTATCATTATCATTATCATTATCATTATCATTATCATTATCATTATCATTATCATTATCATTATCATTATCATTATCATTATCATTATCATTATCATTATCATTATCATTATCATTATCATTATCATTATCATTATCATTATCATTATCATTATCATTATCATTATCATTATCATTATCATTATCATTATCATTATCATTATCATTATCATTATCATTATCATTATCATTATCATTATCATTATCATTATCATTATCATTATCATTATCATTATCATTATCATTATCATTATCATTATCATTATCATTATCATTATCATTATCATTATCATTATCATTATCATTATCATTATCATTATCATTATCATTATCATTATCATTATCATTATCATTATCATTATCATTATCATTATCATTATCATTATCATTATCATTATCATTATCATTATCATTATCATTATCATTATCATTATCATTATCATTATCATTATCATTATCATTATCATTATCATTATCATTATCATTATCATTATCATTATCATTATCATTATCATTATCATTATCATTATCATTATCATTATCATTATCATTATCATTATCATTATCATTATCATTATCATTATCATTATCATTATCATTATCATTATCATTATCATTATCATTATCATTATCATTATCATTATCATTATCATTATCATTATCATTATCATTATCATTATCATTATCATTATCATTATCATTATCATTATCATTATCATTATCATTATCATTATCATTATCATTATCATTATCATTATCATTATCATTATCATTATCATTATCATTATCATTATCATTATCATTATCATTATCATTATCATTATCATTATCATTATCATTATCATTATCATTATCATTATCATTATCATTATCATTATCATTATCATTATCATTATCATTATCATTATCATTATCATTATCATTATCATTATCATTATCATTATCATTATCATTATCAGTATCATTATCATTATCATTATCATTATCATTATCATTATCATTATCATTATCATTATCATTATCATTATCATTATCATTATCATTATCATTATCATTATCATTATCATTATCATTATCATTATCATTATCATTATCATTATCATTATCATTATCATTATCATTATCATTATCATTATCATTATCATTATCATTATCATTATCATTATCATTATCATTATCATTATCATTATCATTATCATTATCATTATCATTATCATTATCATTATCATTATCATTATCATTATCATTATCATTATCATTACATTATCATTATCATTATCATTATCATTATCATTATCATTATCATTATCATTATCATTATCATTATCATTATCATTATCATTATCATTATCATTATCATTATCATTATCATTATCATTATCATTATCATTATCATTATCATCATTATCATTATCATTATCATTATTATCATT
>CAKKTC010000342.1:0-2500 GCA_920104205.1 Eupeodes latifasciatus
ATGCTGTCATATGCGGCCTTGAAATCGATGAAAAGATGGTGGGTGTCGATTGGGTGTTCTTGGGTTTTTTCCAGGATCTGCCGTAATGTGAATATTTGATCGACTGCGGATTTTCCTGGTCTAAAACCACACTGATAAGGACCTATCAGGTTGTTGTCGATGGTCTTTAGACGTTCACATATTACGGCAGAGAAAAAGCAAACGAGAGAAGGGAGGAGAGGTGTTTCCACTAAGGCACATCTCCTTATCCAGACGGCAGTGGAGGAATTCCAGAGATGGAATCAACGGTGGCGTCCACAGTTCCAGCAAGGTTAAACTACTAGTGAACACCTTATAGGGCTTCTACGAATTATTCGGAGCCCAGGCCTATTAGGAGCGGTTTTATCCGGCTCCCCGCCCTTGGAGTTATACTAAGGATCTGGCCCTCCAGGTTGGGGGTTGTGCCGTCGGGGTGACTTCCTGACCACGTACATATATCCTAGTTGCGAAGCACCAACAAGCCTTGGATTATTATTATTATTATTACTATTATTATTCAACAACAAACGAAGCTTCACCAAGCCTGCCGGAACCATCAACTCCTTGCGAATCGATCGTCCCAGAAACACCAGGTAATATTAATAACACTCCTAATGAAATTCAAACACGTCGTTCAAAAAGGGCTATTCGTCCACCGGAACGTTTTAAAGATTTTGCAATGTAATAAAAAAAATAATAATAATCATTATTTAAATTTTCTTATTTATTATTATTATTTAAGTTTTCAAAACAAAAATATATATTAAATAAATAAATTAAAGAGTATTATATAAGTTTCCTTAAACAATGTGTATTATCTATGAAATCAATTATTTGAAGAAAATATTATTATGATTTAAACTTTTTTAAACAAATTAATTATGTATTATTTATAAATAAAATGAACTAAAGAAATATTGTGAGGGGAAGAGGTGTCAGAGGCTAGCTCTGTTTTTCTCTTATTTTGACAATAGAAATATAAGTAAGCAACGAAGACCATATAATAAAATGAAGTCAACTGCTACACATCGTGTTTCTTTTCTCCGACACCTATGATATTCAATTGGACGCGACAGACGCAGTCAAAAGTTATAGAGACTTTCAGACCATAGATTACCATAGTTTAAGTTATGATGTACAAAGTACACAATGGGAATATATGTATCAAATGCAATCTGTGCGCCAACAGGCAGAGTTTTTTGCAAGAAAATCTAAACAACCTTTATGATCGTCACGTACCCATGAAATATAAGGTGTTAAAAGTAATTCTTTGCCATGGTTAAATAAAAAAAGGAAACAATGCGTTTATTCGGTTGGAGCGTTATTTCCGAAATTTAGTAGTTTCTCACATTAAAACGGCTAAGAGACGCTACTCTGAAAATTTATTGAACCCAGATAACCAATCTGGGAAAAAACCTTGGGAAAAACTTGCGTAAATTGGGCAATGGTAAACGAATTTCAGAACCTAATGCTAACATAGACTGCAACCAACTCAATGCCTAGTTTGTGTCTATCTGTTCCCAAAACACGTAGTTCAATTGACTCTCATGGATCTGCATATGATGTTTCGAGTAATGAAATTTGACGACCCTGAATAAAAGTTTGAACTTTACTCGTTTCACAGACGAAGATATCGTGGAGGCAATGCTGTCCATTAAATCAGGCGCGATAGGCATAGATGGGATCAATCCGAAGTTCTTGAAAATTGTACTTCCTCATATTCTAAAATACATAACTCATTTATTTAATTCTATATTAACTAGTTCTGCGTATCCGAGAATATGGAAATATACTAAGATACTTCCTATCCCTAAGACTTTAAACTGTGCTAACCCAGAATATAGGCCTATTGCTATCCTGCCATTCCTATTTAAAGTCTTTGAAAAACTACTTTTAAAACAGATGTAAGGACACCTAAACATACAATAGCCTGCTAGATACAAACCAATCCGGGTTTCGTGCAAAAAGCGCTTTTAACTTGTTGTTGATGATATACGCAGAGCGATGGACATGAATCGTGCTACATTCTTAACGTTGCTAGATTTTTCAAAAGCGTTCGACACAGTCGATCACTTTGTGCTGTGCCAAAAAACTTAAGTATGATTTCAAATTCTCTCGTTTTGCGGTGAAACTTCTGCACTCATACTTTTCTAATCAACAATGCGTTGCTGTAGGAAATCAGACATCTTCATTTCTGACAGTCCCAGCAGGGGTCCCTCAGGGTTCTATTCTTGGACCTCTATTATTTTTACTTTACGTTAATGAGCTTTCTCGACTGGTTAAATCTTGTAAAGTTCATATGTTTGCTGATGACGTCCAATTATACTTGGACACTCCTGTAGATCGCATAAGAAATGCTATTAACTATGTTAATGAAGATCTAGTACTCATACAACAGTGGGCTCTCAAGCATAACCTCACCCTCAATCCAAGAAAATCTAAAATTTGTGTATTTACAAACGCGCCCTTGATAAGTCAAGCT
>CAKKTC010000342.1:7500-27650 GCA_920104205.1 Eupeodes latifasciatus
AACCAATCCGGGTTTCGTGCAAAAAGCGCTTTTACTTGTTGTTGATGATATACGCAGAGCGATGGACATGAATCGTGCTACATTCTTAACGTTGCTAGATTTTTCAAAAGCGTTCGACACAGTCGATCACTTTGTGCTGTGCCAAAAACTTAAG
This sequence comes from Eupeodes latifasciatus, assembly GCA_920104205.1. Lineage (NCBI taxonomy): Eukaryota > Metazoa > Arthropoda > Insecta > Diptera > Syrphidae > Eupeodes > Eupeodes latifasciatus. The sequence continues at coordinate 7,655 of CAKKTC010000342.1, forward strand.
TATGATTTCAAATTCTCTCGTTTTGCGGTGAAACTTCTGCACTCATACTTTTCTAATCGACAACAATGCGTTGCTGTAGGAAATCAGACATCTTCATTTCTGACAGTCCCAGCAGGGGTCCCTCAGGGTTCTATTCTTGGACCTCTATTATTTTTACTTTACGTTAATGAGCTTCCTCGACTGGTTAAATCTTGTAAAGTTCATATGTTTGCTGATGACGTCCAATTATACTTGGACACTCCTGTAGATCGCATAAGAAATGCTATTAACTATGTTAATGAAGATCTAGTACTCATACAACAGTGGGCTCTCAAGCATAACCTCACCCTCAATCCAAGAAAATCTAAAATTTGTGTATTTACAAACGCGCCCTTGATAAGTCAAGCTTTCCACCGGTTCTGCTGGGTGGCTCAGTTATTGAATTTGTAAAGTTTGCTAGGAATCTAGGTATTATTTTTAACGAGACTTTAACATGGAATCACCATGCAGCTACTACAATTGGCAAGTTATATAGTGCTTTGCGTCTCCTGTGGACATCCCAAAAGTTTGTTCCTGTCAGTAGTAAGATGTTGCCTGTAAGATCTCTTCTATTACCTACTCTGCTGTATGGATGTGAAGTGTGGTTTAGCGTTGACTCAAATACAAGGCGAAAACAACAACTTTGCCAGATACATCTTCAATATAAGATATTACGACCATATTTCATGTTATTCTAAACAAATAATGGGTCTGACTTTTGATAACCTTATAAAATTTAGAACTCTCATTCAGCTGCACAGTATTACACAGTCTCGTCAACCTGATTATTTGCACAACCGATTAACTTTTTCAAATTCGCTAAGAACTGTTGTACTGATCCAGCCAAGATTTGCTTGCCTGCAATCTGAACGTACTTTTTTTTGTCCATGCCACTCAATTATGGAACTCACTACCTATTACAATTAGAAGAATAATTAACACAAACGCATTCAAATATCGTCTTTTAACGCATCTGACCAATGATGCTTAGGGATATATTATAACTAATAAAAAAAAAATTAATATTGTAAACTATAGTTTTAAAATTGTATTTTTAGTATCTACTAAATTTAAAATTCTCGAACGCTCTAACATATTTTATAGAGCCTTCACAAATAATAAGGTTGTAATCTTAATGTGAATTATGAATTAATAAATATGAAATATGAAATATTATTATTATTATTATTATTATTTTTATTATTATTATTATTATTATTATTATTATTATTATTATTATTATTATTATTATTATTATTATTATTATTATTATTATTATTATTATTATTATTATTATTATTATTATTATTATTATTATTATTATTATTATTATTATTATTATTATTATTATTATTATTATTATTATTATTATTATTATTATTATTATTATTATTATTATTATTATTATTATTATTATTATTATTATTATTATTATTATTATTATTATTATTATTATTATTATTATTATTATTATTATTATTATTATTATTATTATTATTATTATTATTATTATTATTATTATTATTATTATTATTATTATTATTATTATTATTATTATTATTATTATTATTATTATTATTATTATTATTATTATTATTATTATTATTATTATTATTATTATTATTATTATTATTATTATTATTATTATTATTATTATTATTATTATTATTATTATTATTATTATTATTATTATTATTATTATTATTATTATTATTATTATTATTATTATTATTATTATTATTATTATTATTATTATTATTATTATTATTATTATTATTATTATTATTATTATTATTATTATTATTATTATTATTATTATTATTATTATTATTATTATTATTATTATTATTATTATTACTTACTTACTTACTTACTTACTTACTTAAGGTGGCGCTACAGTCCTGTGTGAACTAGGGCCTCACCCAACAAACTTCACCATCTTGCTCGGTCCCTAGCTAGATGTCTCCAGTTTCGCGCTCCTAGTTGGGTGAGGTCACTTTCCATTTGTCCGCGCCACCTGGTTCGCGGTCTTCCTCTCTGCGCTGTGCTGTGGGTGTGGATTCAAAGACTTTCCGGGCCGGAGCATTGGTTTCCATGCACTCTACGTGACCCAGCAATCTTAGTCGTTGAACTTTTACCCTTTTGGCTAAGTCTACGTCGCTGTACAGCCCGTACATCTCGTCGTTCCATCTTCTCCTCCACTCCCCCTCTATGCATACGGAACCGTAGATCACACGAAGAACTTTTCTCTCGAAACGACCCAAGGTGCTTTCATCCGCTTTTGTCATGATGAGGGTCTTATATAGCGACACTTTGGTCCCTCGAGAGGGGACTTTGCTACTCAATTGCTTTCTTAGCGCTGGTGTTGTTTTCTGCACTAATAGCCGAGCCTAGGTAGACGAAGTCCTTGACTACCTCAAAGTTACGTCTCTCGATGGTGACGTTTTGACCGAGACGTCGGTGTTGTAAGTCTTTTCTTGATGACAGCATGCACTTTGTTTTGCCCTCATTAACCGTTAAATCCATTTTTGCCGCTTTTGCCTCAATACTCACAAAAGCCCCATTGACATCACGCTGAGTTCTTCCAATTATGTCAATGTCATCAGCATACATATGCTAGTAATTGGACAGACTATTGAAAGATAGTGCCTCTAGTGTTGACGTGTGAGCTCTGCACTATTATTTCAAGTACGATGTTAAAAAAAATCGCATGACAGCGCATCACCTTGTCTAAAACCTTTTTTGACATCGAAAGGTTCTGTTAAATTGTTTCCAACCTTTATGGAGCAGCGTGAATTTGCCATTGTCATCCTGCACAAACGGACGAGTTTGGCAGGGATGCCAAAACTAGACATGGCTCTATACAGCTCTACCCTATAGATGCTGTCATATGCGGCCTTGAAATCGATGAAAAGATGGTGGGTGTCGATTGGGTGTTCTTGGGTTTTTTCCAGGATCTGCCGTAATGTGAATATTTGATCGACTGCGGATTTTCCTGGTCTAAAACCACACTGATAAGGACCTATCAGGTTGTTGTCGATGGTCTTTAGACGTTCACATATTACGGCAGAGAAAAAGCAAACGAGAGAAGGGAGGAGAGGTGTTTCCACTAAGGCACATCTCCTTATCCAGACGGCAGTGGAGGAATTCCAGAGATGGAATCAACGGTGGCGTCCACAGTTCCAGCAAGGTTAAACTACTAGTGAACACCTTATAGGGCTTCTACGAATTATTCGGAGCCCAGGCCTATAAGGAGCGGTTTATCCGGCTCCCCGCCCTTGGAGTTATACTAAGGATCTGGCACTCCAGGTTGGGGGTTGTGCCGTCGGGGTGACTTCCTGACCACGTACATATATCCTAGTTGCGAAGCACCAACAAGCCTTGGATTATTATTATTATTATTACTATTATTATTCAACAACAAACGAAGCTTCACCAAGCCTGCCGGAACCATCACCTCCTTGCGAATCGATCGTCCCAGAAACACCAGGTAATATTAATAACACTCCTAATGAAATTCAAACACGTCGTTCAAAAAGGGCTATTCGTCCACCGGAACGTTTTAAAGATTTTGCAATGTAATAAAAAAAATAATAATAATCATTATTTAAATTTTCTTATTTATTATTATTATTTAAGTTTTCAAAACAAATATATATTAAATAAATAAATTAAAGAGTATTATATAAGTTTCCTTAAACAATGTGTATTGTATGAGCTGGAAATAAACAAAACAATGTCGCGATATCGAGTGCATTGGCTTTGCTTTAATATGCGATATTTTGCTGACGTGAATTATTGGCAGGTGGCGATGACGAACAACAACATAAGGTCATCATTTAATATTAAGTTATGTTAAGTAGGTTAAGAAAAATATGAGTAAGAAAAAATGTAGAAATTAAGTAATAATAAATAAATATGTTGGTTAAGAAATTGAATGTATTTATGTAGGTTAAGAAATTGAATGTATTTATGTAGGTTAAGAAATTAAATGTATTTCCATAGGAAATGAATAGTATAAATAGAATAAGAAAATGTGAATAAAGTGCTAGTATTGTATCAAACATTTTGGTGTTTAATTAATTATTTACTTTTCAGCACAGAATCATCTCAAGGATTTTTCTGTTCAATAAACAACTTTAAATTTGATAACTATCTCAAGGATTTTTATCTGCGGACAAAACATTGGTCCTTCGAGCCGGATACAGCCAAGCCGTTACATAAGCCAATTCGCTTCATCAAAGAGCCAAGCAGCTACATAAGCCAATTCGCTTCATCACAGAGCCAAGTCGCTACAGAAGCCAAATTGCAACAAAAAGCCAAGTCGCTTCATCAAAGAGCCAAGTAGCTACATAATCCAATTCGCTTCATCAAAGAGCCAAGCAGCTACATAAGCCAAGTCGCTTCATCAAAGAGCCAAGTCGCTACATAATCCAAGTCGCTTCATCGAAGAGCCAAGCCGCTACATAAGCCAAGTCGCTTCATCAAAGAGCCAAGTCGCTACAACAGCCAAGTCGCTTCATCAAAAAGAACAAAATGGTGGAACCATCAGTAGAAACAATTCAAAAACTGAATTTCGACCAAATCGAGCGCATGAAAATAAACTTTTCGAAAGACTCAAAGGATAGGTATTCGTTACAATACTTTGAAATCCGAGCGGAGAAGTTAGCAACAGTATGGAAGACGTGCGAGGAACTTCATGCTAAGGTGTATAATATAAAAATGCATAATGAGTCTTTAGTCAAAGATTATATGACAGAATATAGCAAAATGGAAGAGCTGACATTAACTTTGACTACAACTTTTCAACGCGCAATAGATCAATATAAGGCGCAGCAACCATCTGATACGAAAGCATTACAAGTATCGAAAACCGCTGCAACTGAAGATGTCGTTCGACTTGAAAGAGTAAAAATTCCAACATTTGAAGGTGATTATCTGAAATGGGTAAATTTCTATGAAATGTTTAAAACATTAGTGCATGAAAATAAGCAACTGCAGGATATTCAAAGAATGCAATATCTGGTGACTTCTACTAAAGGTGAAGCTCGACGCCTAATTGAGAATCTGGGAGTGACTGGAAGTAATTACCAGAATGCATGGAAAATGTTGTTTGAACGTTACAACAACAAGAGAACACTACTAGCATCCCACCTTCAAGCATTTCTCAGCATCCCAAATGTTAAGTCTGAAACTGCACAAAATTACAAGAAATTGTTGGACATAACGAACGAGACACTAATTGGAATAAAGGCATTAAATATTGACACGAAGTCCTGGGACCCATTCATTGTCTATATGGCCTCGCAAAAGTTAGATATGGAAACCAGAAAAGAATGGGAACTGTTATGGGGAGCCAAAACTGATTTACCCTCATGGGAGGACCTAGCTGAATTTCTCTCAAAGAAATTCAGATCTTTGGAAGCCATTTCGGGTGACGTTACAAGGAAATTTCACAACACGAGTTTATTCATACAGTCAGAAGCTAAATGTAAATTGTGCAAGGGTAACCATTTCATTGTTAAGTGCATTCGGTTTCAACAAGCTAACGTTCAAACTCGAAGAGAAATAGTAAAAAATAACAATTTGTGTTTCAATTGCTTGGGCAATCACCGAATTTGCGATTGCAAAAGCAAAACAACGTGTAGAATCTGTTCGAAGAAACACAACTCCATGCTTCATCTAAACATTAAGCAATCCGATGCCAAGGATAACAATGAAAACAGCACAAAAAGTTTCAACAGTCAAGGCAACAACTCTACATGGGACATCTTACTAGCTACAGCAATTATACACGTGAAGAATGTGTACGGTGAATACATAAAGTTAAGAGCCTTAATAGACCAAGGCTCACAAAACTCATTCATCACCGAAAATTGTGTGCAGTTGTTAGGACTCAAGCGTGAACCCGCAAACGTCACTATCAAGGGTTTAGGAAACGCCACAAACCGAAGCGCGGGGCAGATCTCTTTAAACATAAGAGAAAAATGGTCAAATAAACCCATATACACCACAGCTCTCATTCTAGGACGAATCACACAAAGTCTTCCGTCGACATCCATAAACTTCAATGTTAACGTAAACATAAAGAATACTGAACTTGCAGATCCAGAGTTCCGTACTCGATCAAAGATCGATGTATTGTTAGGAGCTGATGTATATGGTGAAATCCTGCTGGAGGGGTTGAAGAAAGGTATGCCAACTGCACAAAAGACCAAACTGGGCTGGATTTTATCTGGTCCCATAGCTAGAAGCGCATCAACTACATCAACTTCCATGATAAGTACATCAGAACTCGATCAACAGCTATCAAAATTCTGGGAACAGGAGGAAATCGAAAAGAAGCCCTTTTTGTCTCAAGAACAAGAGATGGCCGAAAAGCAATACATTACAAATGTACAAAGGATGAAAGATGGACGGTATCAAGTCAAAATGCCATGGAAAGATGATCCTAGGACAAAACTTGGCCTCTCGGAAAAGTCAGCTATTGCCAGGTATGTCTCGAACGAAAAAAGGCTATTAAAAAATCCAAGCCTTTTTGCGGAATACAACAAGTGCATTGAAGAGTATCTAACACTTGGACATATGGAAGAGATTCCCAGCAATGAAGTAAACAAACCTTGTTATTACTTGCCTCACCACGCAGTGATTAAAGAAGAAAGTACAACAACCAAGGTCCGGGTTGTATTTAATGCCTCAGCAAAATCGTCTTCCGGAATGTCACTAAACGACTGCCTCATGGTAGGTCCAACAATTCAAGATACGCTCACAACTCTGATTCTGCGATGGAGAACATATCCAGTCGTCATAACAGCGGATATTGAAAAAATGTATCGGCAGATATCAGTTGAAACCACTGACTCAGATTTCCAACGCATCCTGTGGCGTCCAAACAAAACAGACATCATAAGAAAATATCGTTTGAAGACGCTAACTTTTGGAACTGCTAACGCTCCATTCCAGGCCATTCGTACGCTACGACAACTGGCAGAAGATGAAACCAAGACTTACCCTTCCGCAGCAGATCACTTGAAAACCAGCTTCTATGTAGACGATCTTCTGACTGGCGTAGATACAATTGCAGAGGCAAAAGTTTTATACCTGGAGCTGTCACAACTCCTAGACAAAGGAGGCTTCAACTTACGTAAATGGAATAGTAACCATCAAGAAGTCCTCAATGCGATACCTGAAAACCATAGAGGAAAGGGTTACGAATTCAATGCAGAAGAAGACGTTACAAAAACACTGGGACTCCAGTGGCTCCCACGAGATGATCAATTCATCTTCAAAGCTGACGGGTGTGAGAACAACCAACAAGGAGTTACAAAACGTACCATAGCTTCCTTTATGGCGCGGCTTTTTGACCCATTGGGATGGTTGCAACCCATTGTTATTCGCAACAAAATTTTTATGCAACGGCTTTGGCTAAGCAACCTTACCTGGGATCAGGAGCTACCAACAGATCTGAAACATGAGTGGATGGGATACGCAATGGAATTAAAAGACGTCCATCAGATTAAACTACCACGGTGGATAGGAACAACGTCCAAAGATATCTATGAATTACATGGTTTCTGCGATGCATCCCAGTTTGCCATGGCTGCTGTCGTCTACATGGTCATCCGTACACCAGGAAGAACGCCAATAGCTACACTTCTAAGCTCCAAAACGAAAGTAGCACCCATAGCTGTTCAAACTATTCCAAGATTAGAACTGACGAGTGCTGTTCTATTAGTCAAACTCATGGAACAAATCAAATCAGCCCTAAGAACTCCAGACAGCAGCCGAATATATTATTGGACTGACTCAACAGTTGTCATTTCATGGCTTAATGATCACCCATCACGTTGGAACACGTATGTAGCCAACAGAGTAAGCCAAATACATGAAAGTAGCACCTGTACCCAGTGGTATCACATATCCACAAATGAAAATCCTGCAGATTGTGCCACCAGAGGGCTATCTCCACAAGCTCTTAAGAATCACAGCCTATGGTGGAGTGGTCCACAAATCATTTTGCGACAGTCTAAGGAATACACGAAACAACCCCGAATGATGAGTACAGATTTAGAAAGAAAAATTAGGGTCCATTTGGTTACAAAAGATGAAAACATACTTGACAGATTCTCAAACTTCTCAAAACTAATACGAGTTTTAGCGTATTGCAAGAGAATGCTGCCTAACCATGAATGCCGCAAAGAAAATACTCCTAATTATTTAACAACAGATGAACTACACAAAGCTAAAATAATTTGCATCAAAAAGTCACAAGAACGATCTTTCCCGCATGAAATACAAGCTCTCCTAGCTGGGAAAGCAATTGATAAAAAATCAAAAGTCTTGCAACTTTGCCCATATCTGGACACTGACAAAATCCTCAGGGTGGGCGGAAGACTGCAAAAGGCCGATTTAAGCCAAGCTGAAAAACATCCCATCATATTAAGTAACGAGTGTTCACTATCGAAATTAATAGTATCTCATTTTCATCATAAAACTCTCCACGGATCCCAATTACTCACACTTAACACAATGCGTAAAGAATTTTGGATACTAAATGCAAACAAGCTAGTGACAACATGCATTCATAAGTGTATTACTTGCTTCAAACCAAACGCAAAGGTAAATCAACAACAGTTAATGGGAAATCTTCCAACACATCGTGTAACGGTAAACCGTCCCTTTTGGAAAACCGGATTAGACTTTGCGGGCCCAATTACAATAAAATGGTCAAGTGGACGAGGAACTAAAACAGAGAAATCATATATAGCGGTCTTCATATGCTTATCAACAAAAGCAATACATCTTGAACTTGTGAGTTCCTTGACTTCGCAAGCTTGCATAGCAGCAATTAAGCGATTTGTCTCAAGAAGAGGCAAATGTAAAGCCATTTACAGTGACTGTGGCACAAATTTTATTGGAGCGAGTAAAGAACTTCAGCGTACATTCGAAAGGATGACATACGAAACGCAGGCATGGATAGTGAATGACAACATTACGTGGCACCATATACCTCCAAGCAGTCCGCACTTTGGAGGACTATGGGAAGCTGGTGTCAAATCTACTAAACGACACCTTGTAAAAGTATTAGGAGAAAGGCTTTTGAACATAGAAGAAATGTATACAGTGTTGGCCCAAATTGAAGCTTGTTTAAACAGCCGACCATTAGCTCCAATCAGTAACGACGTCAATGATATCCTGCCGTTGACACCAGGTCACTTTCTCATTGGAAATTCCATGTTTGCAGTACCTGATGAAGTTCCAGATAACTTAAAGCTCTTAAAGAGATGGCAACTCACCCAACGCATTACAAATGATTTCTGGAATAGGTGGAAAGAAGAATATTTGACGCGACTACAAGAGCGACCAAAGTGGTTATCAACAAAGAAAAACCTTCAGCCTGGACAACTTGTTTTAGTCTTGAAAGAAAATACCCCGCAGACCAAATGGCCTTTAGCGCGCATTTTGGATGTACATCCTGGTGAAGACGGACTTGTTCGAGTTGTCACCATCAAGATGAACGGAAATATAACTAAACGTCCCGTAGTTAAACTATGTCCATTGCCAATAGAAGAAGCTGATGAGGAAGTGTCAAAGAGAGCTTTAAAAAGAACGAACCAATCCCAAGAAGTAGAAGCTGAAAGTCCCAGGAAAAGAAAAACTCCTAAAGTTGTAACAAGTTCCTTAGGTATCGCAACTTGGCCAGCATTAATTCTAAGCGTAATGATTACTTGTTTTGCGATAATACCGAATGTCCAAGCATTGGTCAACAATACTCAAATCGATGGAGGACTCTACATAGAAAAATTGGGACGCAGTTTTTTAAGCAGAGGAACATTGAAGATTGAAATCAGTATTCCGACCACTGAATTCTTACAAGACAAACAACAGGTGAACGCAACAATTAAAAAGATGGAGACGCTTTGCACGAAAGGAAAATACATAGGTGAAGAAATACAATGCGACACATTGAATCATCACCTGCAAGCGATTAGTACAAGTATTATTCATCGTATTGAATCAATTCAGTTTTTACGGTCAAGAACACGAAGAGGTGTATTGGGAACAATTCTAACGTCAGTGTTTGGAGTCAATGAAGAGGTGTACCATGATATCGATAACTTGTCAGAAAATCAACAAACCCTGAGAAATACAATATCACATCAAGGAAAGGTCATGCTCAAAGCTGTCAAAACGCTCAACGACACCAACACCAGAATTGAAAAACGATTAAGGAATTTCAACACTCAGCTAAGTCAATCAATCGAAAAAATGAACAAATTCGCGGCGGGATGGATTCTAGCGGCAGATCATAACGGTGTTCAAACAAAGTACCTCAGCACGTATCAGCAAGCCAAGAATTACTTGGAAGAAATTGCCGATAAATATAATTGCATATGGCAAATTGTCTCCACGAGAACGAGCAGCTGGCAGTGTCCACACATAATTGACTTAAGCAGCGTACTTAACAAAACTGAAGGGCATCTACCACCAACATTAAAGGTTTATCACCGTATGACCAGTCAAGTAATTATGAGTTCAACTTTGGAAAAAATTTTAATTATGGAAAAACTTCCAATCTATGAAGATAAGCAATACGAACTAATAAAAGCGACAACGGTACCAACAAAAATAGGTGAATCCACATATACGGTTCAAACCATCCCAGCGGAAGTCCTAGGTATTCATTACGATTCACAGACCTACTTCAAATTCACAGAAGACATGATGGCAAACAGTATTGAGTTACCTAATCTAGAGTACATAGTCCCAATCCAAGCTATATATAACATTGATTCAAACCCGAATTGCGTAATTTCGGAAATATATCAAAAGTTCAGCAGAGTAAGCTGCTCAAGCAAAACGATCGCAATACACGCAGTTATATGGAAACAACTACATCAAGTAAATACATGGTTGTATGTAAGTCCAAATCGAATAATAGCTCAAGCAGTTTGTAATGGCCAGTTAAGCGAAATTTGTTTGAAAGATGCTGGCATCATTCAATTAACATCAGACTGTGTCGTTAAAACAAAAGACATAACCATAACAGCAGAACATCAAGAATCCACTCGGACAGTACAAACATACATTAAGCCATCGTCAATCATTCCATCCAATTTTTCATTACTCGGCATCCAACAAATTCAAATTCCGAAACTTAATATATCCAGAGTACTCCAGTCATCAGATCAGAGATAGACAACACAATATGGAAGCCGATTCACCGACATGCGATTTCATCAGCGATATCAATCATACTCTCCGTTGCATTAATAGCAATGATTTTGTTAATATGGAAACATGTTCAAAACCAACGTGAACAAATTAAATTGCCCTCCAAATGGTATGAAACATCAACTACAAACGAATTGGACAAAACATGCCTGTAAAGAACCACCTAGTTCTTGGTGGGCGGAAATGTATGAGCTGGAAATAAACAAAACAATGTCGCGATATCGAGTGCATTGGCTTTGCTTTAATATGCGATATTTTGCTGACGTGAATTATTGGCAGGTGGCGATGACGAACAACAACATAAGGTCATCATTTAATATTAAGTTATGTTAAGTAGGTTAAGAAAAATATGAGTAAGAAAAAATGTAGAAATTAAATAATAATAAATAAATATGTTGGTTAAGAAATTGAATGTATTTATGTAGGTTAAGAAATTGAATGTATTTATGTAGGTTAAGAAATTAAATGTATTTCCATAGGAAATGAATAGTATAAATAGAATAAGAAAATGTGAATAAAGTGCTAGTATTGTATCAAACATTTTGGTGTTTAATTAATTATTTACTTTTCAGCACAGAATCATCTCAAGGATTTTTCTGTTCAATAAACAACTTTAAATTTGATAACTATCTCAAGGATTTTTATCTGCGGACAAAACAATTATTTGAAGAAATATTATTATGATTTAAACTTTTTTAAACAAATTAATTATGTATTATTTATAAATAAAATGAACTAAAGAAATATTGTGAGGGGAAGAGGTGTCAGAGGCTAGCTCTGTCTCTCTCTTATTTTGACAATAGAAAATATAAGTAAGCAACGAAGACCATATAATAAAATGAAGTCAACTGCTACACATCGTGTTTCTTTTCTCCGACACCTATGATATTCAATTGGACGCGACAGACGCAGTCAAAAGTTATAGAGACTTTCAGACCATAGATTACCATAGTTTAAGTTATGATGTACAAAGTACACAATGGGAATATATGTATCAAATGCAATCTGTGCGCCAACAGGCAGAGTTTTTGCAAGAAAATCTAAACAACCTTTATGATCGTCACGTACCCATGAAATATAAGGTGGTTAAAAGTAATTCTTTGCCATGGTTAAATAAAAAAGGAAACAATGCGTTTATTCGTTGGAGCATTATTTCCGAAATTTAGTAGTTTCTCACATTAAAACGGCTAAGAGACGCTACTCTGAAAATTTATTGAACCCAGATAACCAATCTGGGAAAAACCTTGGGAAAAACTTGCGTAAATTGGGCAATGGTAAACGAATTTCAGAACCTAATGCTAACATAGACTGCAACCAACTCAATGCCTAGTTTGTGTCTATCTGTTCCCAAAACACGTAGTTCAATTGACTCTCATGGATCTGCATATGATGTTTCGAGTAATGAAATTGACGACCCTGAACAAAGTTTGAACTTTACTCGTTTCACAGACGAAGATATCGTGGAGGCAATGCTGTCCATTAAATCAGGCGCGATAGGCATAGATGGGATCAATCCGAAGTTCTTGAAAATTGTACTTCCTCATATTCTAAAATACATAACTCATTTATTTAATTCTATATTAACTAGTTCTGCGTCTATTGCTATCCTGCCATTCCTATCTAAAGTCTTTGAAAAACTACTTTTAAAACAGATGTAAGGACACCTAACATACAATAGCCTGCTAGATACAAACCAATCCGGGTTTCGTGCAAAAAGCGCTTTTACTTGTTGATGATATACGCAGAGCGATGGACATGAATCGTGCTACATTCTTAACGTTGCTAGATTTTTCAAAAGCGTTCGACACAGTCGATCACTTTGTGCTGTGCCAAAAACTTAAGTATGATTTCAAATTCTCTCGTTTTGCGGTGAAACTTCTGCACTCATACTTTTCTAATCGACAACAATGCGTTGCTGTAGGAAATCAGACATCTTCATTTCTGACAGTCCCAGCAGGGGTCCCTCAGGGTTCTATTCTTGGACCTCTATTATTTTTACTTTACGTTAATGAGCTTCCTCGACTGGTTAAATCTTGTAAAGTTCATATGTTTGCTGATGACGTCCAATTATACTTGGACACTCCTGTAGATCGCATAAGAAATGCTATTAACTATGTTAATGAAGATCTAGTACTTATACAACAGTGGGCTCTCAAGCATAACCTCACCCTCAATCCAAGAAAATCTAAAATTTGTGTATTTACAAACGCGCCCTTGATAAGTCAAGCTTTCCACCGGTTCTGCTGGGTGGCTCAGTTATTGAATTTGTAACGTCTGCTAGGAATCTAGGTATTATTTTTAACGAGACTTTAACATGGAATCACCATGCAGCTACTACAATTGGCAAGTTATATAGTGCTTTGCGTCTCCTGTGGACATCCCAAAAGTTTGTTCCTGTCAGTAGTAAGATGTTGCCTGTAAGATCTCTTCTATTACCTACTCTGCTGTATGGATGTGAAGTGTGGTTTAGCGTTGACTCAAATACAAGGCGAAAACAACAACTTTGCCAGATACATCTTCAATATAAGATATTACGACCATATTTCATGTTATTCTAAACAAATAATGGGTCTGACTTTTGATAACCTTATACAATTTAGAACTCTCATTCAGCTGCACAGTATTACACAGTCTCGTCAACCTGATTATTTGCACAACCGATTAACTTTTTCAAATTCACTAAGAACTGTTGTACTGATCCAGCCAAGATTTGCTTGCCTGCAATCTGAACGTACTTTTTTTGTCCATGCCACTCAATTATGGAACTCACTACCTATTACAATTAGAAGAATAATTAACACAAACGCATTCAAATATCGTCTTTTAACGCATCTGACCAATGATGCTTAGGGATATATTATAACTAATAAAAAAAAAAAATTAATATTGTAAACTATAGTTTTAAAATTGTATTTTTAGTATCTACTAAATTTAAAATTCTCGAACGCTCTAACATATTTTATAGAGCCTTCACAAATAATAAGGTTGTAATCTTAATGTGAATTATGAATTAATAAATATGAAATATGAATTATTATTATTATTATTATTATTATTATTATTATTATTATTATTATTATTATTATTATTATTATTATTATTATTATTATTATTATTATTATTATTATTATTATTATTATTATTATTATTATTATTATTATTATTATTATTATTATTATTATTATTATTATTATTATTATTATTATTATTATTATTATTATTATTATTATTATTATTATTATTATCATTATTATTATTATTATTATTATTATTATTATTATTATTATTATTATTATTATTATTATTATTATTATTATTATTATTATTATTATTATTATTATTATTATTATTATTATTATTATTATTATTATTATTATTATTATTATTATTATTATTATTATTATTATTATTATTATTATTATTATTATTATTATTATTATTAATATTAATATTATTATTATTATTATTATTATTATTATTATTATTATTATTATTATTATTATTTTTATTATTATTATTATTATTATTATTATTATTATTATTATTATTATTATTATTATTATTATTATTATTATTATTATTATTATTATTATTATTATTATTATTATTATTATTATTATTATTATTATTATTATTATTATTATTATTATTATTATTATTATTATTATTATTATTATTATTATTATTATTATTATTATTATTATTATTATTATTATTATTATTATTATTATTATTATTATTATTATTATTATTATTATTATTATTATTATTATTATTATTATTATTATTATTATTATATTATTATTATTATTATTATTATTATTATTATTATTATTATTATTATTATTATTATTATTATTATTATTATTATTATTATTATTATTATTATTATTATTATTATTATTATTATTATTATTATTATTATTATTATTATTATTACTTACTTACTTACTTACTTACTTACTTAAGGTGGCGCTACAGTCCTGTGTGAACTAGGGCCTCACCCAACAAACTTCTCCATCTTGCTCGGTCCCTAGCTAGATGTCTCCAGTTTCGCGCTCCTAGTTGGGTGAGGTCACTTTCCATTTGTCCGCGCCACCTGGTTCGCGGTCTTCCTCTCTGCGCTGTGCTGTGGGTGTGGATTCAAAGACTTTCCGGGCCGGAGCATTGGTTTCCATGCGCTCTACGTGACCCAGCAATCTTAGTCGTTGAACTTTTACCCTTTTGGCTAAGTCTACGTCGCTGTACAGCCCGTACATCTCGTCGTTCCATCTTCTCCTCCACTCCCCCTCTATGCATACGGAACCGTAGATCACACGAAGAACTTTTCTCTCGAAACGACCCAAGGTGCTTTCATCCGCTTTTGTCATGATGAGGGTCTTATATAGCGACACTTTGGTCCCTCGAGAGGGGACTTTGCTACTCAATTGCTTTCTTAGCGCTGGTGTTGTTTTCTGCACTAATAGCCGAGCCTAGGTAGACGAAGTCCTTGACTACCTCAAAGTTACGTCTCTCGATGGTGACGTTTTGACCGAGACGTCGGTGTTGTAAGTCTTTTCTTGATGACAGCATGCACTTTGTTTTGCCCTCATTAACCGTTAAACCCATTTTTGCCGCTTTTGCCTCAATACTCACAAAAGCCCCATTGACATCACGCTGAGTTCTTCCAATTATGTCAATGTCATCAGCATACATATGCTAGTAATTGGACAGACTATTGAAAGATAGTGCCTCTATTGTTGACGTGTGAGCTCTGCACTATTATTTCAAGTACGATGTTAAAAAAAATCGCATGACAGCGCATCACCTTGTCTAAAACCTTTTTTGACATCGAAAGGTTCTGTTAAATTGTTTCCAACCTTTATGGAGCAGCGTGAATTTGCCATAGTCATCCTGCACAAACGGACGAGTTTGGCAGGGATGCCAAAACTAGACATGGCTCTATACAGCTCTACCCTATAGATGCTGTCATATGCGGCCTTGAAATCGATGAAAAGATGGTGGGTGTCGATTGGGTGTTCTTGGGTTTTTTCCAGGATCTGCCGTAATGTGAATATTTGATCGACTGCGGATTTTCCTGGTCTAAAACCACACTGATAAGGACCTATCAGGTTGTTGTCGATGATCTTTAGACGTTCACATATTACGGCAGAGAAAAAGCAAACGAGAGAAGGGAGGAGAGGTGTTTCCACTAAGGCACATCTCCTTATCCAGACGGCAGTGGAGGAATTCCAGAGATGGAATCAACGGTGGCGTCCACAGTTCCAGCAAGGTTAAACTACTAGTGAACACCTTATAGGGCTTCTACGAATTATTCGGAGCCCAGGCCTATAAGGAGCGGTTTATCCGGCTCCCCGCCCTTGGAGTTATACTAAGGATCTGGCACTCCAGGTTGGGGGTTGTGCCGTCGGGGTTACTTCCTGACCACGTACATATATCCTAGTTGCGAAGCACCAACAAGCCTTGGATTATTATTATTATTATTACTATTATTATTCAACAACAAACGAAGCTTCACCAAGCCTGCCGGAACCATCACCTCCTTGCGAAACGATCGTCCCAGAAACACCAGGTAATATTAATAACACTCCTAATGAAATTCAAACACGTCGTTCAAAAGGGCTATTCGTCCACCGGAACGTTTTAAAGATTTTGCAATGTAATAAAAAAAATAATAATAATCATTATTTAAATTTTCTTATTTATTATTATTATTTAAGTTTTCAAAACAAATATATATTAAATAAATAAATTAAAGAGTATTATATAAGTTTCCTTAAACAATGTGTATTATCTATGAAATCAATTATTTGAAGAAATATTATTATGATTTAAACTTTTTTAAACAAATTAATTATGTATTATTTATAAATAAAATGAACTAAAGAAATATTGTGAGGGGAAGAGGTGTCAGAGGCTAGCTCTGTCTCTCTCTTATTTTGACAATAGAAAATATAAGTAAGCAACGAAGACCATATAATAAAATGAAGTCAACTGCTACACATCGTGTTTCTTTTCTCCGACACCTATGATATTCAATTGGACGCGACAGACGCAGTCAAAAGTTATAGAGACTTTCAGACCATAGATTACCATAGTTTAAGTTATGATGTACAAAGTACACAATGGGAATATATGTATCAAATGCAATCTGTGCACCAACAGGCAGAGTTTTTGCAAGAAAATCTAAACAACCTTTATGATCGTCACGTACCCATGAAATATAAGGTTGTTTAAAAGTAATTCTTTGCCATGGTTAAATAAAAAAGGAAACAATGCGTTTATTCGTTGGAGCGTTATTTCCGAAATTTAGTAGTTTCTCACATTAAAACGGCTAAGAGACGCTACTCTGAAAATTTATTGAACCCAGATAACCAATCTGGGAAAAACCTTGGGGAAAACTTTCGTAAATTGGGCAATGGTAAACGAATTTCAGAACCTAATGCTAACATAGACTGCAACCAACTCAATGCCTAGTTTGTGTCTATCTGTTCCCAAAACACGTAGTTCAATTGACTCTCATGGATCTGCATATGATGTTTCGAGTAATGAAATTGACGACCCTGAACAAAGTTTGAACTTTACTCGTTTCACAGACGAAGATATCGTGGAGGCAATGCTGTCCATTAAATCAGGTGCGATAGGCATAGATGGGATCAATCCGAAGTTCTTGAAAATTGTACTTCCTCATATTCTAAAATACATAACTCATTTATTTAATTCTATATTAACTAGTTCTGCGTATCCGAGAATATGGAAATATACTAAGATACTTCCTATCCCTAAGACTTTAAACTGTGCTAACCCAGAATATAGGCCTATTGCTATCCTGCCATTCCTATCTAAAGTCTTTGAAAAACTACTTTTAAAACAGATGTAAGGACACCTAACATACAATAGCCTGCTAGATACAAACCAATCCGGGTTTCGTGCAAAAAGCGCTTTTACTTGTTGTTGATGATATACGCAGAGCGATGGACATGAATCGTGCTACATTCTTAACGTTGCTAGATTTTTCAAAAGCGTTCGACACAGTCGATCACTTTGTGCTGTGCCAAAAACTTAAGTATGATTTCAAATTCTCTCGTTTTGCGGTGAAACTTCTGCACTCATACTTTTCTAATCGACAACAATGCGTTGCTGTAGGAAATCAGACATCTTCATTTCTGACAGTCCCAGCAGGGGTCCCTCAGGGTTCTATTCTTGGAACTCTATTATTTTTACTTTACGCTAATGAGCTTCCTCGACTGGTTAAATCTTGTAAAGTTCCTATGTTTGCTGATGACGTCCAATTATACTTGGACACTCCTGTAGATCGCATAAGAAATGCTATTAACTATGTTAATGAAGATCTAGTACTCATACAACAGTGGGCTCTCAAGCATAACCTCACCCTCAATCCAAGAAAATCTAAAATTTGTGTATTTACAAACGCGCCCTTGATAAGTCAAGCTTTCCACCGGTTCTGCTGGGTGGCTCAGTTATTGAATTTGTAAAGTCTGCTAGGAATCTAGGTATTATTTTTAACGAGACTTTAACATGGAATCACTATGCAGCTACTACAATTGGCAAGTTATATAGTGCTTTGCGTCTCCTGTGGACATCCCAAAAGTTTGTTTCTGTCAGTAGTAAGATGTTGCCTGTAAGATCTCTTCTATTACCTACTCTGCTGTATGGATGTGAAGTGTGGTTTAGCGTTGACTCAAATACAAGGCGAAAACAACAACTTTGCCAGATACATCTTCAATATAAGATATTACGACCATATTTCATGTTATTCTAAACAAATAATGGGTCTGACTTTTGATAACCTTATAAAATTTAGAACTCTCATTCAGCTGCACAGTATTACACAGTCTCGTCAACCTGATTATTTGCACAACCGATTAACTTTTTCAAATTCGCTAAGAACTGTTGTACTGATCCAGCCAAGATTTGCTTGCCTGCAATCTGAACGTACTTTTTTTGTCCATGCCACTCAATTATGGAACTCACTACCTATTACAATTAGAAGAATAATTAACACAAACGCATTCAAATATCGTCTTTTAACGCATCTGACCAATGATGCTTAGGGTTATATTATAACTAATAAAAAAAAAAAAATTAATATTGTAAACTATAGTTTTAAAATTGTATTTTTAGTATCTACTAAATTTAAAATTCTCGAACGCTCTAACATATTTTATAGAACCTTCAAAAATAATAAGGTTGTAATCTTAATGTGAATTATGAATTAATAAATATGAAATATGAAATATTATTATTATTATTATTATTATTATTATTATTATTATTATTATTATTATTATTATTATTATTATTATTATTATTATTATTATTATTATTATTATTATTATTATTATTATTATTATTATTATTATTATTATTATTATTATTATTATTATTATTATTATTATTATTATTATTATTATTATTATTATTATTATTATTATTATTATTATTATTATTATTATTATTATTATTATTATTATTATTATTATTATTATTATTATTATTATTATTATTATTATTATTATTATTATTATTATTATTATTATTATTATTATTATTATTATTATTATTATTATTATTATTATTATTATTATTATTAATATTATTATTATTATTATTATTATTATTATTATTATTATTATTATTATTATTATTATTATTATTATTATTATTATTATTATTATTATTATTATTATTATTATTATTATTATTATTGTTATTATTATTA
>CAKKTC010000343.1:0-27547 GCA_920104205.1 Eupeodes latifasciatus
TTTACAAAAAGTTATGGGCAAAAATGCATGTTCAAACTTTAAATGCGAATATCTCGCTTAATACGCGTCCTAGATAGGCAAAAGTTTTTCACCTAGAGGGCAATTTTTGAACTCCATTATTTCTTGATCTAGACCACCTAGAGGGCTGAAATTTCAGAGTTGTGATCTAGGAATCATTCCCTTTTCATTGCTGTGCCTATCTTTGAGTAAGACCAATTTTACAAAAAGTTATGGGCAAAAATGCATGTTCAAACTTTAAATGCGAATATCTCGCTTAATAAGCGTCCTAGATAGGCAAAAGTTTCACCTAGAGGGCAATTTTTTGAACTCCATTATTTCTTGATCTAGACCACCTAGAGGGCTGAAATTTCAGAGCTGTGATCTAGGAATCATTCCCTTTCCATTGATGTGCCTATCTTTGAGTAAGACCAATTTTACAAAAAGTTATGGGCAAAAATGCATGTTCAAACTTTAAATGCGAATATCTCGCTTAATAAGCGTCCTAGATAGGCAAAAGTTTTCACCTAGAGGGCTGAAATTTCAGAGCTGTGATCTAGGAATCATTCCCTTTCCATTGATGTGCCTATCTTTGAGTAAGACCAATTTTACAAAAAGTTATGGGCAAAAATGCATGTTCAAACTTTAAATGCGAATATCTCGCTTAATACGCGTCCTAGATAGGCAAAAGTTTTCACCTAGAGGGCAATTTTTGAACTCCATTATTTCTTGATCTAGACCACCTAGAGGGCTGAAATTTCAGAGTTGTGATCTAGGAATCATTCCCTTTTCATTGCTGTGCCTATCTTTGAGTAAGACCAATTTTACAAAAAGTTATGGGCAAAAATGCATGTTCAAACTTTAAATGAGAATATCTCGCTTAATAAGCGTCCTAGATAGGCAAAAGTTTTCACCTAGAGGGCAATTTTTGAACTCCATTATTTCTTGATCTAGACCACCTAGAGGGCTGAAATTTCAGAGCTGTGATCTAGGAATCATTCCCTTTCCATTGATGTGCCTATCTTTGAGTAAGACCAATTTTACAAAAAGTTATGGGCAAAAATGCATGTTCAAACTTTAAATGCGAATATCTCGCTTAATAAGCGTCCTAGATAGGCAAAAGTTTTCACCTAGAGGGCAATTTTTGAACTCCATTATTTCTTGATCTAGACCACCTAGAGGGCTGAAATTTCAGAGCTGTGATCTAGGAATCATTCCCTTTTCATTGCTGTGCCTATCTTTGAGTAAGACCAATTTTACAAAAAGTTATGGGCAAAAATGCATGTTCAAACTTTAAATGCGAATATTTCGCTTAATAAGCGTCCTAGATAGGCCAAAGTTTTCACCTAGAGGGCAATTTTTGAACTCCATTATTTCTTGATCTAGACCACCTAGAGGGCTGAAATTTCAGAGCTGTGATCTAGGAATCATTCCCTTTTCATTGCTGTGCCTATCTTTGAGTAAGACCAATTTTACAAAAAGTTATGGGCAAAAATGCATGTTCAAACTTTAAATGCGAATATCTCGCTTAATACGCGTCCTAGATAGGCAAAAGTTTTCACCTAGAGGGCAATTTTTTGAACTCCATTATTTCTTGATCTAGACCACCTAGAGGGCTGAAATTTCAGAGTTGTGATCTAGGAATCATTCCCTTTTCATTGCTGTGCCTATCTTTGAGTAAGACCAATTTTACAAAAAGTTATGGGCAAAAATGCATGTTCAAACTTTAAATGCGAATATCTCGCTTAATAAGCGTCCTAGATAGGCAAAAGTTTCACCTAGAGGGCAATTTTTGAACTCCATTATTTCTTGATCTAGACCACCTAGAGGGCTGAAATTTCAGAGCTGTGATCTAGGAATCATTCCCTTTCCATTGATGTGCCTATCTTTGAGTAAGACCAATTTTACAAAAAGTTATGGGCAAAAATGCATGTTCAAACTTTAAATGCGAATATCTCGCTTAATAAGCGTCCTA
This sequence comes from Eupeodes latifasciatus, assembly GCA_920104205.1. Lineage (NCBI taxonomy): Eukaryota > Metazoa > Arthropoda > Insecta > Diptera > Syrphidae > Eupeodes > Eupeodes latifasciatus. The sequence goes on from CAKKTC010000343.1 coordinate 1,973, forward strand.
GATAGGCAAAAGTTTTCACCTAGAGGGCAATTTTTGAACTCCATTATTTCTTGATCTAGACCACCTAGAGGGCTGAAATTTCAGAGCTGTGATCTAGGAATCATTCCCTTTTCATTGCTGTGCCTATCTTTGAGTAAGACCAATTTTACAAAAAGTTATGGGCAAAAATGCATGTTCAAACTTTAAGCGAATATCTCGCTTAATAAGCGTCCTAGATAGGCAAAAGTTTTCACCTAGAGGGCAATTTTTGAACTCCCATTATTTCTTGATCTAGACCACCTAGAGGGCTGAAATTTCAGAGTTGTGATCTAGGAATCATTCCCTTTTCATTGCTGTGCCTATTTTTGAGTAAGACCAATTTTACAAAAAGTTATGGGCAAAAATGCATGTTCAAACTTTAAATGCGAATATCTCGCTTAATAAGCGTCCTAGATAGGCAAAAGTTTTCACCTAGAGGGCAATTTTTGAACTCCATTATTTCTTGATCTAGACCACCTAGAGGGCTGAAATTTCAGAGCTGTGATTTAGGAATCATTCCCTTTTCATTGCTGTGCCTATCTTTGAGTAAGACCAATTTTACAAAAAGTTATGGGCAAAAATGCATGTTCAAACTTTAAATGCGAATATCTCGCTTAATAAGCGTCCTAGATAGGCAAAAGTTTTCACCTAGAGGGCTGAAATTTCAGAGCTGTGATCTAGGAATCATTCCCTTTCCATTGATGTGCCTATCTTTGAGTAAGACCAATTTTACAAAAAGTTATGGGCAAAAATGCATGTTCAAACTTTAAATGCGAATATCTCGCTTAATACGCGTCCTAGATAGGCAAAAGTTTTCACCTAGAGGGCAATTTTTGAACTCCATTATTTCTTGATCTAGACCAGCTAGAGGGCTGAAATTTCAGAGTTGTGATCTAGGAATCATTCCTTTTTCATTGCTGTGCCTATCTTTGAGTAAGACCAATTTTACAAAAAATTATGGGCAAAAATGCATGTTCAAACTTTAAATGCGAATATCTCGCTTAATAAGCGTCCTAGATAGGCAAAAGTTTTCACCTAGAGGGCAATTTTTGAACTCCATTATTTCTTGATCTAGACCACCTAGAGGGCTGAAATTTCAGAGCTGTGATCTAGGAATCATTCCCTTTCCATTGATGTGCCTATCTTTGAGTAAGACCAATTTTACAAAAAGTTATGGGCAAAAATGCATGTTCAAAATTTAAATGCGAATATCTCGCTTAATAAGCGTCCTAGATAGGCCAAAGTTTTCACCTAGAGGGCAATTTTTGAACTCCATTATTTCTTGATCTAGACCACCTAGAGGGCTGAAATTTCAGAGCTGTGATCTAGGAATCATTCCCTTTTCATTGCTGTGCCTATCTTTGAGTAAGACCAATTTTACAAAAAGTTATGGGCAAAAATGCATGTTCAAACTTTAAATGCGAATATCTCGCTTAATACGCGTCCTAGATAGGCAAAAGTTTTCACCTAGAGGGCAATTTTTGAACTCCATTATTTCTTGATCTAGACCAGCTAGAGGGCTGAAATTTCAGAGTTGTGATCTAGGAATCATTCCTTTTTCATTGCTGTGCTTATCTTTGAGTAAGACCAATTTTACAAAAAATTATGGGCAAAAATGCATGTTCAAACTTTAAATGCGAATATCTCGCTTAATAAGCGTCCTAGATAGGCAAAAGTTTTCACCTAGAGGGCAATTTTTGAACTCCATTATTTCTTGATCTAGACCACCTAGAGGGCTGAAATTTCAGAGCTGTGATCTAGGAATCATTCCCTTTCCATTGATGTGCCTATCTTTGAGTAAGACCAATTTTACAAAAAGTTATGGGCAAAAATGCATGTTCAAAATTTAAATGCGAATATCTCGCTTAATAAGCGTCCTAGATAGGCCAAAGTTTTCACCTAGAGGGCAATTTTTGAACTCCATTATTTCTTGATCTAGACCACCTAGAGGGCTGAAATTTCAGAGCTGTGATCTAGGAATCATTCCCTTTTCATTGCTGTGCCTATCTTTGAGTAAGACCAATTTTACAAAAAGTTATGGGCAAAAATGCATGTTCAAACTTTAAATGCGAATATCTCGCTTAATAAGCGTCCTAGATAGGCAAAAGTTTTCACCTAGAGGGCAATTTTTGAACTCCATTATTTCTTGATCTAGACCACCTAGAGGGCTGAAATTTCAGAGCTGTGATCTAGGAATCATTCCCTTTTCATTGCTGTGCCTATCTTTGAGTAAGACCAATTTTACAAAAAGTTATGGGCAAAAATGCATGTTCAAACTTTAAAAGCGAATATCTCGCTTAATAAGCGTCCTAGATAGGCAAAAGTTTTCACCTAGAGGGCAATTTTTGAACTCCATTATTTCTTGATCTAGACCACCTAGAGGGCTGAAATTTCAGAGCTGTGATCTAGGAATCATTCCCTTTTCATTGCTGTGCCTATCTTTGAGTAAGACCAATTTTACAAAAAGTTATGGGCAAAAATGCATGTTCAAACTTTAAAAGCGAATATCTCGCTTAATAAGCGTCCTAGATAGGCAAAAGTTTTCACCTAGAGGGCAATTTTTGAACTCCATTATTTCTTGATCTAGACCACCTAGAGGGCTGAAATTTCAGAGTTGTGATCTAGGAATCATTCCTTTTTCATTGCTGTGCTTATCTTTGAGTAAGACCAATTTTACAAAAAATTATGGGCAAAAATGCATGTTCAAACTTTAAATGCGAATATCTCGCTTAATAAGCGTCCTAGATAGGCAAAAGTTTTCACCTAGAGGGCAATTTTTGAACTCCATTATTTCTTGATCTAGACCACCTAGAGGGCTGAAATTTCAGAGCTGTGATCTAGGAATCATTCCCTTTCCATTGATGTGCCTATCTTTGAGTAAGACCAATTTTACAAAAAGTTATGGGCAAAAATGCATGTTCAAAATTTAAATGCGAATATCTCGCTTAATAAGCGTCCTAGATAGGCCAAAGTTTTCACCTAGAGGGCAATTTTTGAACTCCATTATTTCTTGATCTAGACCACCTAGAGGGCTGAAATTTCAGAGCTGTGATCTAGGAATCATTCCCTTTTCATTGCTGTGCCTATCTTTGAGTAAGACCAATTTTACAAAAAGTTATGGGCAAAAATGCATGTTCAAACTTTAAATGCGAATATCTCGCTTAATACGCGTCCTAGATAGGCAAAAGTTTTCACCTAGAGGGCAATTTTTGAACTCCATTATTTCTTGATCTAGACCACCTAGAGGGCTGAAATTTCAGAGTTGTGATCTAGGAATCATTCCCTTTTCATTGCTGTGCCTATCTTTGAGTAAGACCAATTTTACAAAAAGTTATGGGCAAAAATGCATGTTCAAACTTTAAATGCGAATATCTCGCTTAATAAGCGTCCTAGATAGGCAAAAGTTTCACCTAGAGGGCAATTTTTGAACTCCATTATTTCTTGATCTAGACCACCTAGAGGGCTGAAATTTCAGAGCTGTGATCTAGGAATCATTCCCTTTCCATTGATGTGCCTATCTTTGAGTAAGACCAATTTTACAAAAAGTTATGGGCAAAAATGCATGTTCAAACTTTAAATGCGAATATCTCGCTTAATAAGCGTCCTAGATAGGCAAAAGTTTTCACCTAGAGGGCAATTTTTGAACTCCATTATTTCTTGATCTAGACCACCTAGAGGGCTGAAATTTCAGAGCTGTGATCTAGGAATCATTCCCTTTTCATTGCTGTGCCTATCTTTGAGTAAGACCAATTTTACAAAAAGTTATGGGCAAAAATGCATGTTCAAACTTTAAAAGCGAATATCTCGCTTAATAAGCGTCCTAGATAGGCAAAAGTTTTCACCTAGAGGGCAATTTTTGAACTCCATTATTTCTTGATCTAGACCACCTAGAGGGCTGAAATTTCAGAGCTGTGATCTAGGAATCATTCCCTTTCCATTGATGTGCCTATCTTTGAGTAAGACCAATTTTACAAAAAGTTATGGGCAAAAATGCATGTTCAAAATTTAAATGCGAATATCTCGCTTAATAAGCGTCCTAGATAGGCCAAAGTTTTCACCTAGAGGGCAATTTTTGAACTCCATTATTTCTTGATCTAGACCACCTAGAGGGCTGAAATTTCAGAGCTGTGATCTAGGAATCATTCCCTTTCCATTGATGTGCCTATCTTTGAGTAAGACCAATTTTACAAAAAGTTATGGGCAAAAATGCATGTTCAAACTTTAAATGCGAATATCTCGCTTAATACGCGTCCTAGATAGGCAAAAGTTTTCACCTAGAGGGCAATTTTTGAACTCCATTATTTCTTGATCTAGACCACCTAGAGGGCTGAAATTTCAGAGCTGTGATCTAGGAATCATTCCCTTACCATTGATGTGCCTATCTTTGAGTAAGACCAATTTTACAAAAAGTTATGGGCAAAAATGCATGTTCAAACTTTAAATGCGAATATCTCGCTTAATACGCGTCCTAGATAGGCAAAAGTTTTCACCTAGAGGGCAATTTTTGAACTCCATTATTTCTTGATCTAGACCACCTAGAGGGCTGAAATTTCAGAGTTGTGATCTAGGAATCATTCCTTTTTCATTGCTGTGCCTATCTTTGAGTAAGACCAATTTTACAAAAAATTATGGGCAAAAATGCATGTTCAAACTTTAAATGCGAATATCTCGCTTAATAAGCGTCCTAGATAGGCAAAAGTTTTCACCTAGAGGGCAATTTTTGAACTCCATTATTTCTTGATCTAGACCGCCTAGAGGGCTGAAATTTAAGAGTTGTGATCTAGGAATCATTCCCTTTCCATTGATGTGCCTATCTTTGAGTAAGACCAATTTTACAACAAGTTATGGGCAAAAATGCATGTTCAAACTTTAAATGCGAATATCTCGCTTAATAAGCGTCCTAGATAGGCAAAAGTTTTCACCTAGAGGGCAATTTTTGAACTCCATTATTTCTTGATCTAGACCACCTAGAGGGCTGAAATTTCAGAGTTGTGATCTAGGAATCATTCCCTTTTCATTGCTGTGCCTATTTTTGAGTAAGACCAATTTTACAAAAAGTTATGGGCAAAAATGCATGTTCAAACTTTAAATGCGAATATCTCGCTTAATAAGCGTCCTAGATAGGCAAAAGTTTTCACCTAGAGGGCAATTTTTGAACTCCATTATTTCTTGATCTAGACCACCTAGAGGGCTGAAATTTCAGAGCTGTGATCTAGGAATCATTCCCTTTTCATTGCTGTGCCTATCTTTGAGTAAGACCAATTTTACAAAAAGTTATGGGCAAAAATGCATGTTCAAACTTTAAATGCGAATATCTCGCTTAATAAGCGTCCTAGATAGGCAAAAGTTTTCACCTAGAGGGCAATTTTTGAACTCCATTATTTCTTGATCTAGACCACCTAGAGGGCTGAAATTTCAGAGCTGTGATCTTGGAATCATTCCCTTTCCATTGATGTGCCTATCTTTGAGTAAGACCAATTTTACAAAAAGTTATGGGCAAAAATGCATGTTCAAAATTTAAATGCGAATATCTCGCTTAATAAGCGTCCTAGATAGGCCAAAGTTTTCACCTAGAGGGCAATTTTTGAACTCCATTATTTCTTGATCTAGACCACCTAGAGGGCTGAAATTTCAGAGCTGTGATCTAGGAATCATTCCCTTTCCATTGATGTGCCTATCTTTGAGTAAGACCAATTTTACAAAAAGTTATCGGCAAAAATGCATGTTCAAACTTTAAATGTGAATATCTCGCTTAATACGCGTCCTAGATAGGCAAAAGTTTTCACCTAGAGGGCAATTTTTGAACTCCATTATTTCTTGATCTAGACCACCTAGAGGGCTGAAATTTCAGAGCTGTGATCTAGGAATCATTCCCTTTCCATTGATGTGCCTATCTTTGAGTAAGACCAATTTTACAAAAAGTTATGGGCAAAAATGCATGTTCAAACTTTAAATGCGAATATCTCGCTTAATACGCGTCCTAGATAGGCACCTAGAGGGCAATTTTTGAACTCCATTATTTCTTGATCTAGACCACCTAGAGGGCTGAAATTTCAGAGTTGTGATCTAGGAATCATTCCTTTTTCATTGCTGTGCCTATCTTTGAGTAAGACCAATTTTACAAAAAATTATGTTCAAAAATGCATGTTCAAACTTTAAATGCGAATATCTCGCTTAATAAGCGTCCTAGATAGGCAAAAGTTTTCACCTAGAGGGCAATTTTTGAACTCCATTATTTCTTGATCTAGACCGCCTAGAGGGCTGAAATTTCAGAGTTGTGATCTAGGAATCATTCCCTTTCCATTGATGTGCCTATCTTTGAGTAAGACCAATTTTACAACAAGTTATGGGCAAAAATGCATGTTCAAACTTTAAATGCGAATATCTCGCTTAATAAGCGTCCTAGATAGGCAAAAGTTTTCACCTAGAGGGCAATTTTTGAACTCCATTATTTCTTGATCTAGACCACCTAGAGGGCTGAAATTTCAGAGTTGTGATCTAGGAATCATTCCCTTTTCATTGCTGTGCCTATTTTTGAGTAAGACCAATTTTACAAAAAGTTATGGGCAAAAATGCATGTTCAAACTTTAAATGCGAATATCTCGCTTAATAAGCGTCCTAGATAGGCAAAAGTTTTCACCTAGAGGGCAATTTTTGAACTCCATTATTTCTTGATCTAGACCACCTAGAGGGCTGAAATTTCAGAGCTGTGATCTAGGAATCATTCCCTTTTCATTGCTGTGCCTATCTTTGAGTAAGACCAATTTTACAAAAAGTTATGGGCAAAAATGCATGTTCAAACTTTAAATGCGAATATCTCGCTTAATAAGCGTCCTAGATAGGCAAAAGTTTTCACCTAGAGGGCAATTTTTGAACTCCATTATTTCTTGATCTAGACCACCTAGAGGGCTGAAATTTCAGAGCTGTGATCTAGGAATCATTCCCTTTCCATTGATGTGCCTATCTTTGAGTAAGACCAATTTTACAAAAAGTTATGGGCAAAAATGCATGTTCAAACTTTAAATGCGAAAATCTCGCTTAATAAGCGTCCTAGATAGGCAAAAGTTTTCACCTAGAGGGCAATTTTTGAACTCTATTATTTCTTGATCTAGACCACCTAGAGGGCTGAAATTTCAGAGCTGTGATCTAGGAATCATTCCCTTTCCATTGATGTGCCTATCTTTGAGTAAGACCAATTTTACAAAAAGTTATGGGCAAAAATGCATGTTCAAACTTTAAATGCGAATATCTCGCTTAATACGCGTCCTAGATAGGCAAAAGTTTTCACCTAGAGGGCAATTTTTGAACTCCATTATTTCTTGATCTAGACCACCTAGAGGGCTGAAATTTCAGAGTTGTGTTCTAGGAATCATTCCCTTTTCATTGCTGTGCCTATCTTTGAGTAAGACCAATTTTACAAAAAGTTATGGGCAAAAATGCATGTTCAAATTTTAAATGCGAATATCTCGCTTAATAAGCGTCCTAGATAGGCAAAAGTTTTCACCTAGAGGGCAATTTTTGAACTCCATTATTTCTTGATCTAGACCACCTAGAGGGCTGAAATTTCAGAGCTGTGATCTAGGAATCATTCCCTTTCCATTGATGTGCCTATCTTTGAGTAAGACCAATTTTACAAAAAGTTATGGGCAAAAATGCATGTTCAAACTTTAAATGCGAATATCTCGCTTAATAAGCGTCCTAGATAGGCAAAAGTTTTCACCTAGAGGGCAATTTTTGAACTCCATTATTTCTTGATCTAGACCACCTAGAGGGCTGAAATTTCAGAGCTGTGATCTAGGAATCATTCCCTTTTCATTGCTGTGCCTATCTTTGAGTAAGACCAATTTTACAAAAAGTTATGGGCAAAAATGCATGTTCAAACTTTAAATGCGAATATCTCGCTTAATAAGCGTCCTAGATAGGCAAAAGTTTTCACCTAGAGGGCAATTTTTGAACTCCATTATTTCTTGATCTAGACCACCTAGAGGGCTGAAATTTCAGAGCTGTGATCTAGGAATCATTCCCTTTCCATTGATGTGCCTATCTTTGAGTAAGACCAATTTTACAAAAAGTTATGGGCAAAAATGCATGTTCAAACTTTAAATGCGAATATCTCGCTTAATAAGCGTCCTAGATAGGCAAAAGTTTTCACCTAGAGGGCAATTTTTGAACTCCATTATTTCTTGATCTAGACCACCTAGAGGGCTGAAATTTCAGAGCTGTGATCTAGGAATCATTCCCTTTCCATTGATGTGCCTATCTTTGAGTAAGACCAATTTTACAAAAAGTTATGGGCAAAAATGCATGTTCAAACTTTAAATGCGAATATCTCGCTTAATAAGCGTCCTAGATAGGCAAAAGTTTTCACCTAGAGGGCAATTTTTGAACTCCATTATTTCTTGATCTAGACCACCTAGAGGGCTGAAATTTCAGAGCTGTGATCTAGGAATCATTCCCTTTCCATTGATGTGCCTATCTTTGAGTAAGACCAATTTTACAAAAAGTTATGGGCAAAAATGCATGTTCAAACTTTACATGCGAATATCTCGCTTAATAAGCGTCCTAGATAGGCAAAAGTTTTCACCTAGAGGGCAATTTTTGAACTCCATTATTTCTTGATCTAGACCACCTAGAGGGCTGAAATTTCAGAGCTGTGATCTAGGAATAATTCCCTTTCCATTGATGTGCCTATCTTTGAGTAAGACCAATTTTACAAAAAGTTATCGGCAAAAATGCATGTTCAAACTTTAAATGCGAATATCTCGCTTAATACGCGTCCTAGATAGGCAAAAGTTTTCACCTAGAGGGCAATTTTTGAACTCCATTATTTCTTGATCTAGACCACCTAGAGGGCTGAAATTTCAGAGCTGTGATCTAGGAATCATTCCCTTTCCATTGATGTGCCTATCTTTGAGTAAGACCAATTTTACAAAAAGTTATGGGCAAAAATGCATGTTCAAACTTTAAATGCGAATATCTCGCTTAATAAGCGTCCTAGATAGGCAAAAGTTTTCACCTAGAGGGCAATTTTTGAACTCCATTATTTCTTGATCTAGACCACCTAGAGGGCTGAAATTTCAAAGCTGTGATCTAGGAATCATTCCCTTTCCATTGATGTGCCTATCTTTGAGTAAGACCAATTTCACAAAAAGTTATGGGCAAAAATGCATGTTCAAACTTTAAATGCGAATATCTCGCTTAATAAGCGTCCTAGATAGGCAAAAGTTTTCACCTAGAGGGCAATTTTTGAACTCCATTATTTCTTGATCTAGACCACCTAGAGGGCTGAAATTTCAGAGCTGTGATCTAGGAATCATTCCCTTTCCATTGATGTGCCTATCTTTGAGTAAGACCAATTTTACAAAAAGTTATGGGCAAAAATGCATGTTCAAACTTTAAATGCGAATATCTCGCTTAATACGCGTCCTAGATAGGCAAAAGTTTTCACCTAGAGGGCAATTTTTGAACTCCATTATTTCTTGATCTAGACCACCTAGAGGGCTGAAATTTCAGAGCTGTGATCTAGGAATCATTCCCTTTCCATTGATGTGCCTATCTTTGAGTAAGACCAATTTTACAAAAAGTTATGGGGAAAAATGCATGTTCAAACTTTACATGCGAATATCTCGCTTAATAAGCGTCCTAGATAGGCAAAAGTTTTCACCTAGAGGGCAATTTTTGAACTCCATTATTTCTTGATCTAGACCACCTAGAGGGCTGAAATTTCAGAGCTGTGATCTAGGAATCATTCCCTTTCCATTGATGTGCCTATCTTTGAGTAAGACCAATTTAACAAAAAGTTATGGGCAAAAATGCATGTTCAAACTTTAAATGCGAATATCTCGCTTAATAAGCGTCCTAGATAGGCAAAAGTTTTCACCTAGAGGGCAATTTTTGAACTCCATTATTTCTTGATCTAGACCACCTAGAGGGCTAAAATTTCAGAGCTGTGATCTAGGAATCATTCCCTTTCCATTGATGTGCCTATCTTTGAGTAAGACCAATTTTACAAAAAGTTATGGGCAAAAATGCATGTTCAAACTTTAAATGCGAATATCTCGCTTAATAAGCGTCCTAGATAGGCAAAAGTTTTCACCTAGAGGGCAATTTTTGAACTCCATTATTTCTTGATCTAGACCACCTAGAGGGCTGAAATTTCAGAGCTGTGATCTAGGAATCATTCCCTTTCCATTGATGTGCCTATCTTTGAGTAAGACCAATTTTACAATAAGTTATGGGCAAAAATGCATGTTCAAACTTCAAATGCGAATATCTCGATTAATAAGCGTCCTAGATAGGCAAAAGTTTTCACCTAGAGGGCAATTTTTGAACTCCATTATTTCTTGATCTAGACCACCTAGAGGGCTGAAATTTCAGAGCTGTGATCTAGGAATCATTCCCTTTCCATTGATGTGCCTATCTTTGAGTAAGACCAATTTTACAAAAAGTTATGGGCAAAAATGCATGTTCAAACTTTACATGCGAATATCTCGCTTAATAAGCGTCCTAGATAGGCAAAAGTTTTCACCTAGAGGGCAATTTTTGAACTCCATTATTTCTTGATCTAGACCACCTAGAGGGCTGAAATTTCAGAGCTGTGATCTAGGAATAATTCCCTTTCCATTGATGTGCCTATCTTTGAGTAAGACCAATTTTACAAAAAGTTATCGGCAAAAATGCATGTTCAAACTTTAAATGCGAATATCTCGCTTAATACGCGTCCTAGATAGGCAAAAGTTTTCACCTAGAGGGCAAATTTTGAACTCCATTATTTCTTGATCTAGACCACCTAGAGGGCTGAAATTTCAGAGCTGTGATCTAGGAATCATTCCCTTTCCATTGATGTGCCTATCTTTGAGTAAGACCAATTTTACAAAAAGTTATGGGCAAAAATGCATGTTCAAACTTTAAATGCGAATATCTCGCTTAATAAGCGTCCTAGATAGGCAAAAGTTTTCACCTAGAGGGCAATTTTTGAACTCCATTATTTCTTGATCTAGACCACCTAGAGGGCTGAAATTTCAGAGCTGTGATCTAGGAATCATTCCCTTTCCATTGATGTGCCTATCTTTGAGTAAGACCAATTTTACAAAAAGTTATGGGCAAAAATGCATGTTCAAACTTTAAATGCGAATATCTCGCTTAATACGCGTCCTAGATAGGCAAAAGTTTTCACCTAGAGGGCAATTTTTGAACTCCATTATTTCTTGATCTAGACCACCTAGAGGGCTGAAATTTCAGAGCTGTGATCTAGGAATCATTCCCTTTCCATTGATGTGCCTATCTTTGAGTAAGACCAATTTTACAAAAAGTTATGGGCAAAAATGCATGTTCAAACTTTAAATGCGAATATCTCGCTTAATAAGCGTCCTAGATAGGCAAAAGTTTTCACCTAGAGGGCAATTTTTGAACTCCATTATTTCTTGATCTAGACCACCTAGAGGGCTGAAATTTCAGAGCTGTGATCTAGGAATCATTCCCTTTCCATTGATGTGCCTATCTTTGAGTAAGACCAATTTTACAAAAAGTTATGGGCAAAAATGCATGTTCAAACTTTAAATGCGAATATCTCGCTTAATACGCGTCCTAGATAGGCAAAAGTTTTCACCTAGAGGGCAATTTTTGAACTCCATTATTTCTTGATCTAGACCACCTAGAGGGCTGAAATTTCAGAGCTGTGATCTAGGAATCATTCCCTTTCCATTGATGTGCCTATCTTTGAGTAAGACCAATTTTACAAAAAGTTATGGGCAAAAATGCATGTTCAAACTTTACATGCGAATATCTCGCTTAATAAGCGTCCTAGATAGGCAAAAGTTTTCACCTAGAGGGCAATTTTTGAACTCCATTATTTCTTGATCTAGACCACCTAGAGGGCTGAAATTTCAGAGCTGTGATCTAGGAATAATTCCCTTTCCATTGATGTGCCTATCTTTGAGTAAGACCAATTTTACAAAAAGTTATGGGCAAAAATGCATGTTCAAACTTTAAATGCGAATATCTCGCTTAATAAGCGTCCTAGATAGGCAAAAGTTTTCACCTAGAGGGCAATTTTTGAACTCCATTATTTCTTGATCTAGACCACCTAGAGGGCTGAAATTTCAAAGCTGTGATCTAGGAATCATTCCCTTTCCATTGATGTGCCTATCTTTGAGTAAGACCAATTTCACAAAAAGTTATGGGCAAAAATGCATGTTCAAACTTTAAATGCGAATATCTCGCTTAATAAGCGTCCTAGATAGGCAAAAGTTTTCACCTAGAGGGCAATTTTTGAACTCCATTATTTCTTGATCTAGACCACCTAGAGGGCTGAAATTTCAGAGCTGTGATCTAGGAATCATTCCCTTTCCATTGATGTGCCTATCTTTGAGTAAGACCAATTTTACAAAAAGTTATGGGCAAAAATGCATGTTCAAACTTTAAATGCGAATATCTCGCTTAATACGCGTCCTAGATAGGCAAAAGTTTTCACCTAGAGGGCAATTTTTGAACTCCATTATTTCTTGATCTAGACCACCTAGAAGGCTGAAATTTCAGAGCTGTGATCTAGGAATCATTCCCTTTCCATTGATGTGCCTATCTTTGAGTAAGACCAATTTTACAAAAAGTTATGGGGAAAAATGCATGTTCAAACTTTACATGCGAATATCTCGCTTAATAAGCGTCCTAGATAGGCAAAAGTTTTCACCTAGAGGGCAATTTTTGAACTCCATTATTTCTTGATCTAGACCACCTAGAGGGCTGAAATTTCAGAGCTGTGATCTAGGAATCATTCCCTTTCCATTGATGTGCCTATCTTTGAGTAAGACCAATTTAACAAAAAGTTATGGGCAAAAATGAATGTTCAAACTTTAAATGCGAATATCTCGCTTAATAAGCGTCCTAGATAGGCAAAAGTTTTCACCTAGAGGGCAATTTTTGAACTCCATTATTTCTTGATCTAGACCACCTAGAGGGCTAAAATTTCAGAGCTGTGATCTAGGAATCATTCCCTTTCCATTGATGTGCCTATCTTTGAGTAAGACCAATTTTACAAAAAGTTATGGGCAAAAATGCATGTTCAAACTTTAAATGCGAATATCTCGCTTAATAAGCGTCCTAGATAGGCAAAAGTTTTCACCTAGAGGGCAATTTTTGAACTCCATTATTTCTTGATCTAGACCACCTAGAGGGCTGAAATTTCAGAGCTGTGATCTAGGAATCATTCCCTTTCCATTGATGTGCCTATCTTTGAGTAAGACCAATTTTACAATAAGTTATGGGCAAAAATGCATGTTCAAACTTCAAATGCGAATATCTCGATTAATAAGCGTCCTAGATAGGCAAAAGTTTTCACCTAGAGGGCAATTTTTGAACTCCATTATTTCTTGATCTAGACCACCTAGAGGGCTGAAATTTCAGAGCTGTGATCTAGGAATCATTCCCTTTCCATTGATGTGCCTATCTTTGAGTAAGACCAATTTTACAAAAAGTTATGGGCAAAAATGCATGTTCAAACTTTACATGCGAATATCTCGCTTAATAAGCGTCCTAGATAGGCAAAAGTTTTCACCTAGAGGGCAATTTTTGAACTCCATTATTTCTTGATCTAGACCACCTAGAGGGCTGAAATTTCAGAGCTGTGATCTAGGAATAATTCCCTTTCCATTGATGTGCCTATCTTTGAGTAAGACCAATTTTACAAAAAGTTATCGGCAAAAATGCATGTTCAAACTTTAAATGCGAATATCTCGCTTAATACGCGTCCTAGATAGGCAAAAGTTTTCACCTAGAGGGCAATTTTTGAACTCCATTATTTCTTGATCTAGACCACCTAGAGGGCTGAAATTTCAGAGCTGTGATCTAGGAATCATTCCCTTTCCATTGATGTGCCTATCTTTGAGTAAGACCAATTTTACAAAAAGTTATGGGCAAAAATGCATGTTCAAACTTTAAATGCGAATATCTCGCTTAATAAGCGTCCTAGATAGGCAAAAGTTTTCACCTAGAGGGCAATTTTTGAACTCCATTATTTCTTGATCTAGACCACCTAGAGGGCTGAAATTTCAAAGCTGTGATCTAGGAATCATTCCCTTTCCATTGATGTGCCTATCTTTGAGTAAGACCAATTTCACAAAAAGTTATGGGCAAAAATGCATGTTCAAACTTTAAATGCGAATATCTCGCTTAATAAGCGTCCTAGATAGGCAAAAGTTTTCACCTAGAGGGCAATTTTTGAACTCCATTATTTCTTGATCTAGACCACCTAGAGGGCTGAAATTTCAGAGCTGTGATCTAGGAATCATTCCCTTTCCATTGATGTGCCTATCTTTGAGTAAGACCAATTTTACAAAAAGTTATGGGCAAAAATGCATGTTCAAACTTTAAATGCGAATATCTCGCTTAATACGCGTCCTAGATAGGCAAAAGTTTTCACCTAGAGGGCAATTTTTGAACTCCATTATTTCTTGATCTAGACCACCTAGAAGGCTGAAATTTCAGAGCTGTGATCTAGGAATCATTCCCTTTCCATTGATGTGCCTATCTTTGAGTAAGACCAGTTTTACAAAAAGTTATGGGGAAAAATGCATGTTCAAACTTTACATGCGAATATCTCGCTTAATAAGCGTCCTAGATAGGCAAAAGTTTTCACCTAGAGGGCAATTTTTGAACTCCATTATTTCTTGATCTAGACCACCTAGAGGGCTGAAATTTCAGAGCTGTGATCTAGGAATCATTCCCTTTCCATTGATGTGCCTATCTTTGAGTAAGACCAATTTAACAAAAAGTTATGGGCAAAAATGCATGTTCAAACTTTAAATGCGAATATCTCGCTTAATAAGCGTCCTAGATAGGCAAAAGTTTTCACCTAGAGGGCAATTTTTGAACTCCATTATTTCTTGATCTAGACCACCTAGAGGGCTAAAATTTCAGAGCTGTGATCTAGGAATCATTCCCTTTCCATTGATGTGCCTATCTTTGAGTAAGACCAATTTTACAAAAAGTTATGGGCAAAAATGCATGTTCAAACTTTAAATGCGAATATCTCGCTTAATAAGCGTCCTAGATAGGCAAAAGTTTTCACCTAGAGGGCAATTTTTGAACTCCATTATTTCTTGATCTAGACCACCTAGAGGGCTGAAATTTCAGAGCTGTGATCTAGGAATCATTCCCTTTCCATTGATGTGCCTATCTTTGAGTAAGACCAATTTTACAATAAGTTATGGGCAAAAATGCATGTTCAAACTTCAAATGCGAATATCTCGATTAATAAGCGTCCTAGATAGGCAAAAGTTTTCACCTAGAGGGCAATTTTTGAACTCCATTATTTCTTGATCTAGACCACCTAGAGGGCTGAAATTTCAGAGCTGTGATCTAGGAATCATTCCCTTTCCATTGATGTGCCTATCTTTGAGTAAGACCAATTTTACAAAAAGTTATGGGCAAAAATGCATGTTCAAACTTTACATGCGAATATCTCGCTTAATAAGCGTCCTAGATAGGCAAAAGTTTTCACCTAGAGGGCAATTTTTGAACTCCATTATTTCTTGATCTAGACCACCTAGAGGGCTGAAATTTCAGAGCTGTGATCTAGGAATAATTCCCTTTCCATTGATGTGCCTATCTTTGAGTAAGACCAATTTTACAAAAAGTTATCGGCAAAAATGCATGTTCAAACTTTAAATGCGAATATCTCGCTTAATACGCGTCCTAGATAGGCAAAAGTTTTCACCTAGAGGGCAATTTTTGAACTCTATTATTTCTTGATCTAGACCACCTAGAGGGCTGAAATTTCAGAGCTGTGATCTAGGAATCATTCCCTTTCCATTGATGTGCCTATCTTTGAGTAAGACCAATTTTACAAAAAGTTATGGGCAAAAATGCATGTTCAAACTTTAAATGCGAATATCTCGCTTAATAAGCGTCCTAGATAGGCAAAAGTTTTCACCTAGAGGGCAATTTTTGAACTCCATTATTTCTTGATCTAGACCACCTAGAGGGCTGAAATTTCAGAGCTGTGATCTAGGAATCATTCCCTTTCCATTGATGTGCCTATCTTTGAGTAAGACCAATTTTACAAAAAGTTATGGGCAAAAATGCATGTTCAAACTTTAAATGCGAATATCTCGCTTAATACGCGTCCTAGATAGGCAAAAGTTTTCACCTAGAGGGCAATTTTTGAACTCCATTATTTCTTGATCTAGACCACCTAGAGGGCTGAAATTTCAGAGCTGTGATCTAGGAATCATTCCCTTTCCATTGATGTGCCTATCTTTGAGTAAGACCAATTTTACAAAAAGTTATGGGCAAAAATGCATGTTCAAACTTTACATGCGAATATCTCGCTTAATAAGCGTCCTAGATAGGCAAAAGTTTTCACCTAGAGGGCAATTTTTGAACTCCATTATTTCTTGATCTAGACCACCTAGAGGGCTGAAATTTCAGAGCTGTGATCTAGGAATAATTCCCTTTCCATTGATGTGCCTATCTTTGAGTAAGACCAATTTTACAAAAAGTTATGGGCAAAAATGCATGTTCAAACTTTAAATGCGAATATCTCGCTTAATACGCGTCCTAGATAGGCAAAAGTTTTCACCTAGAGGGCAATTTTTGAACTCTATTATTTCTTGATCTAGACCACCTAGAGGGCTGAAATTTCAGAGTTGTGATCTAGGAATCATTCCCTTTCCATTGATGTGCCTATCTTTGAGTAAGACCAATTTTACAAAAAGTTATGGGCAAAAATGCATGTTCAAACTTTAAATGCGAATATCTCGCTTAATAAGCGTCCTAGATAGGCAAAAGTTTTCACCTAGAGGGCAATTTTTGAACTCCATTATTTCTTGATCTAGACCACCTAGAGGGCTGAAATTTCAGAGTTGTGATCTAGGAATCATTCCCCTTCCATTGATGTGCCTATCTTTGAGTAAGACCAATTTTACAAAAAGTTATGGGCAAAAATGCATGTTCAAACTTTAAATGCGAATATCTCGCTTAATACGCGTCCTAGATAGGCAAAAGTTTTCACCTAGAGGGCAATTTTTGAACTCCATTATTTCTTGATCTAGACCACCTAGAGGGCTGAAATTTCAGAGTTGTGATCTAGGCATCATTCCCTTTTCATTGCTGTGCCTATCTTTGAGTAAGACCAATTTTACAAAAAGTTATGGGCAAAAATGCATGTTCAAACTTTAAATGCGAATATCTCGCTTAATAAGCGTCCTAGATAGGCAAAAGTTTTCACCTAGAGGGCAATTTTTGAACTCCATTATTTCTTGATCTAGACCACCTAGAGGGATGAAATTTCAGAGCTGTGATCATTCCCTTTCCATTGATGTGCCTATCTTTGAGTAAGACCAATTTTACAAAAAGTTATGGGCAAAAATGCATGTTCAAACTTTAAATGCGAATATCTCGCTTAATAAGCGTCCTAGATAGGCAAACGTTTTCACCTAGAGGGCAATTTTTGAACTCCATTATTTCTTGATCTAGACCACCTAGAGGGCTGAAATTTCAGAGCTGTGATCTAGGAATCATTCCCTTTCCATTGATGTGCCTATCTTTGAGTAAGACCAATTTTACAAAAAGTTATGGGCAAAAATGCATGTTCAAACTTTAAATGCGAATATCTCGCTTAATACGCGTCCTAGATAGGCAAAAGTTTTCACCTAGAGGGCAATTTTTGAACTCCATTATTTCTTGATCTAGACCACCTAGAGGGCTGAAATTTCAGAGCTGTGATCTAGGAATCATTCCCTTTCCATTGATGTGCCTATCTTTGAGTAAGACCAATTTTACAAAAAGTTATGGGCAAAAATGCATGTTCAAACTTTACATGCGAATATCTCGCTTAATAAGCGTCCTAGATAGGCAAAAGTTTTCACCTAGAGGGCAATTTTTGAACTCCATTATTTCTTGATCTAGACCACCTAGAGGGCTGAAATTTCAGAGCTGTGATCTAGGAATAATTCCCTTTCCATTGATGTGCCTATCTTTGAGTAAGACCAATTTTACAAAAAGTTATCGGCAAAAATGCATGTTCAAACTTTAAATGCGAATATCTCGCTTAATACGCGTCCTAGATAGGCAAAAGTTTTCACCTAGAGGGCAATTTTTGAACTCTATTATTTCTTGATCTAGACCACCTAGAGGGCTGAAATTTCAGAGCTGTGATCTAGGAATCATTCCCTTTCCATTGATGTGCCTATCTTTGAGTAAGACCAATTTTACAAAAAATTATGGGCAAAAATGCATGTTCAAACTTTAAATGCGAATATCTCGCTTAATAAGCGTCCTAGATAGGCAAAAGTTTTAACCTAGAGGGCAATTTTTGAACTCCATTATTTCTTGATCTAGACCGCCTAGAGGGCTGAAATTTCAGAGTTGTGATCTAGGAATCATTCCCTTTCCATTGATGTGCCTATCTTTGAGTAAGACCAATTTTACAAAAAGTTATGGGCAAAAATGCATGTTCAAACTTTAAATGCGAATATCTCGCTTAATAAGCGTCCTAGATAGGCAAAAGTTTTCACCTAGAGGGCAATTTTTGAACTCCATTATTTCTTGATCTAGACCACCTAGAGGGCTGAAATTTCAGAGTTGTGATCTAGGAATCATTCCCCTTCCATTGATGTGCCTATCTTTGAGTAAGACCAATTTTACAAAAAGTTATGGGCAAAAATGCATGTTCAAACTTTAAATGCGAATATCTCGCTTAATACGCGTCCTAGATAGGCAAAAGTTTTCACCTAGAGGGCAATTTTTGAACTCCATTATTTCTTGATCTAGACCACCTAGAGGGCTGAAATTTCAGAGTTGTGATCTAGGCATCATTCCCTTTTCATTGCTGTGCCTATCTTTGAGTAAGACCAATTTTACAAAAAGTTATGGGCAAAAATGCATGTTCAAACTTTAAATGCGAATATCTCGCTTAATAAGCGTCCTAGATAGGCAAAAGTTTTCACCTAGAGGGCAATTTTTGAACTCCATTATTTCTTGATCTAGACCACCTAGAGGGCTGAAATGTCAGAGTTGTGATCTAGGAATCATTCCCTTTTCATTGCTGTGCCTATCTTTGAGTAAGACCAATTTTACAAAAAGTTATGGGCAAAAATGCATGTTCAAACTTTAAATGCGAATATCTCGCTTAATAAGCGTCCTAGATAGGCAAAAGTTTTCACCTAGAGGGCAATTTTTGAACTCCATTATTTCTTGATCTAGACCACCTAGAGGGCTGAAATTTCAGAGCTGTGATCTAGGAATCATTCGCTTTCCATTGATGTGCCTATCTTTGAGTAAGACCAATTTAACAAAAAGTTATGGGCAAAAATGCATGTTCAAACTTTAAATGCGAATATCTCGCTTAATACGCGTCCTAGATAGGCAAAAGTTTTCACCTAGAGGGCAATTTTTGAACTCCATTATTTCTTGATCTAGACCACCTAGAGGGCTGAAATTTCAGAGTTGTGATCGAGGAATCATTCCCTTTTCATTGCTGTGCCTACCTTTGAGTGAGACCAATTTTACAAAAAGTTATGGGCAAAAATGCATGTTCAAACTTTAAATGCGAATATCTCGCTTAATACGCGTCCTAGATAGGCAAAAGTTTTCACCTAGAGGGCAATTTTTGAACTCCATTATTTCTTGATCTAGATCACCTAGAGGGCTGAAATTTCAGAGTTGTGATCTAGGAATCATTCCCCTTCCATTGATGTGCCTATCTTTGAGTAAGACCAATTTTACAAAAAGTTATGGGCAAAAATGCATGTTCAATCTTTAAATGCGAATATCTCGCTTAATAAGCGTCCTAGATAGGCAAAAGTTTTCACCTAGAGGGCAATTTTTGAACTCCATTATTTCTTGATCTAGACCACCTAGAGGGCTGAAATTTCAGAGTTGTGATCTAGGAATCATTCGCTTTCCATTGATGTGCCTATCTTTGAGTAAGACCAATTTTACAAAAAGTTATGGGCAAAAATGCATGTTCAAACTTTAAATGCGAATATCTCGCTTAATACGCGTCCTATATAGGCAAAAGTTTTCACCTAGAGGGCAATTTTTGAACTCCATTATTTCTTGATCTAGACCACCTAGAGGGCTGAAATTTCAGAGTTGTGATCTAGGAATCATTCGCTTTTCATTGATGTGCCTATCTTTGAGTAAGACCAATTTAACAAAAAGTTATGGGCAAAAATGCATGTTCAAACTTTAAATGCGAATATCTCGCTTAATACGCGTCCTAGATAGGCAAAAGTTTTCACCTAGAGGGCAATTTTTGAACTCCATTATTTCTTGATCTAGACCACCTAGAGGGCTGAAATTTCAGAGTTGTGATCTAGGAATCATTCGCTTTCCATTGATGTGCCTATCTTTGAGTAAGACCAATTTTACAAAAAGTTATGGGCAAAAATGCATGTTCAAACTTTACATGCGAATATCTCGCTTAATAAGCGTCCTAGATAGGCAAAAGTTTTCACCTAGAGGGCAATTTTTGATCTCCATTATTTCTTGATCTAGACCACCTAGAGGGCTGAAATTTCAGAGTTGTGATCTAGGGATCATTCGCTTTCCATTGATGTGCCTATCTTTGAGTAAGACCAATTTAACAAAAAGTTATGGGCAAAAATGCATGTTCAAACTTTAAATGCGAATATCTCGCTTAATAAGCGTCCTAGATAGGCAAAAGTTTTCACCTAGAGGGCAATTTTTGAACTCCATTATTTCTTGATCTAGACCACCTAGAGGGCTGAAATTTCAGAGATGTGATCTAGGAATCATTCGCTTTCCATTGATGTGCCTATCTTTGAGTAAGACCAATTTAACAAAAAGTTATGGGCAAAAATGCATGTTCAAACTTTAAATGCGAATATCTCGCTAATTAAGCGTCCTAGATAGGCAAAAGTTTTCACCTAGAGGGCAATTTTTGAACTCCATTATTTCTTGATCTAGACCACCTAGAGGGGTGAAATTTCAGAGCTGTGATCTAGGAATCATTCCCCTTCCATTGATGTGCCTATCTTTGAGTAAGACCAATTTTAAAACAAGTTATAGGCAAAAATGCATGTTCAAACTTTAAATGCGAATATCTCGCTTAATAAGCGTCCTAGATAGGCAAAAGTTTTCACCTAGAGGGCAATTTTTGAACTCCATTATTTCTTGATCTAGACCACCTAGAGGGCTGAAATTTCAGAGCTGTGATCTAGGAATCATTCCCTTTCCATTGATGTGCCTATCTTTGAGTAAGACCAATTTTACAAAAAGTTATGGGCAAAAATGCATGTTCAAATTTTAAATGCGAATATCTCGCTTACTAAGCGTCCTAGATAGCCAAAAGTTTCCACCTAGAGGGCAATTTTTGAACTCCATTATTTCTTGATCTAGACCACCTAGAGGGCTGAAATTTCAGAGCTGTGATCTAGGAATCATTCCCTTTCTATTGATGTGCCTATCTTTGAGTAAGACCAATTTTACAAAAAGTTATGGGTAAAAATGCATGTTCAAACTTTAAATGCGAATATCTCGCTTAATACGCGTCCTAGATAGGCAAAAGTTTTCACCTAGAGGGCAATTTTTGAACTCCATTATTTCTTGATCTAGACCACCTAGAGGGCTGAAATTTCAGAGCTGTGATCTAGGAATCATTCGCTTTCCATTGATGTGCCTATCTTTGAGTAAGACCAATTTTACAAAAAGTTATGGGCAAAAATGCATGTTCAAACTTTAAATGCGAATATCTCGCTTAATAAGCGTCCTAGATAGGCAAAAGTTTTCACCTAGAGGGCAATTTTTGAACTCCATTATTTCTTGATCTAGACCACCTAGAGGGCTGAAATTTCAGAGATGTGATCTAGGAATCATTCGCTTTCCATTGATGTGCCTATCTTTGAGTAAGACCAATTTAACAAAAAGTTATGGGCAAAAATGCATGTTCAAACTTTAAATGCGAATATCTCGCTAATTAAGCGTCCTAGATAGGCAAAAGTTTTCACCTAGAGGGCAATTTTTGAACTCCATTATTTCTTGATCTAGACCACCTAGAGGGCTGAAATTTCAGAGTTGTGATCTAGGAATCATTCCCCTTCCATTGATGTGCCCATCTTTGAGTAAGACCAATTTTACAACAAGTTATGGGCAAGAATGCATGTTCAAACTTTAAATGCGAATATCTCGCTTAATAAGCGTCCTAGATAGGCAAAAGTTTTCACCTAGAGGGCAATTTTTGAACTCCATTATTTCTTGATCTAGACCACCTAGAGGGCTGAAATTTCAGAGCTGTGATCTAGGAATCATTCCCTTTCCATTGATGTGCCTATCTTTGAGTAAGACCAATTTTACAACAAGTTATGGGCAAAAATGCATGTTCAAACTTTAAATGCGAATATCTCGCTTAATAAGCGTCCTAGATAGGCAAAAGTTTTCACCTAGAGGGCAATTTTTGAACTCCATTATTTCTTGATCTAGACCACCTAGAGGGCTGAAATTTCAGAGTTGTGATCTAGGAATCATTCCCCTTCCATTGATGTGCCCATCTTTGAGTAAGACCAATTTTACAACAAGTTATGGGCAAGAATGCATGTTCAAACTTTAAATGCGAATATCTCGCTTAATAAGCGTCCTAGATAGGCAAAAGTTTTCACCTAGAGGGCAATTTTTGAACTCCATTATTTCTTGATCTAGACCACCTAGAG
Organism: Eupeodes latifasciatus; assembly: GCA_920104205.1. Taxonomy (NCBI): domain Eukaryota; kingdom Metazoa; phylum Arthropoda; class Insecta; order Diptera; family Syrphidae; genus Eupeodes; species Eupeodes latifasciatus. The sequence continues at coordinate 24,658 of CAKKTC010000343.1, forward strand.
GGCTGAAATTTCAGAGTTGTGATCTAGGAATCATTCGCTTTCCATTGATGTGCCTATCTTTGAGTAAGACCAATTTTACAACAAGTTATGGGCAAAAATGCATGTTCAAACTTTAAATGCGAATATCTCGCTTAATACGCGTCCTATATAGGCAAAAGTTTTCACCTAGAGGGCAATTTTTGAACTCCATTATTTCTTGATCTAGACCACCTAGAGGGCTGAAATTTCAGAGTTGTGATCTAGGAATCATTCGCTTTTCATTGATGTGCCTATCTTTGAGTAAGACCAATTTAACAAAAAGTTATGGGCAAAAATGCATGTTCAAACTTTAAATGCGAATATCTCGCTAATTAAGCGTCCTAGATAGGCAAAAGTTTTCACCTAGAGGGCAATTTTTGAACTCCATTATTTCTTGATCTAGACCACCTAGAGGGCTGAAATTTCAGAGTTGTGATCTAGGAATCATTCCCCTTCCATTGATGTGCCCATCTTTGAGTAAGACCAATTTTACAACAAGTTATGGGCAAGAATGCATGTTCAAACTTTAAATGCGAATATCTCGCTTAATAAGCGTCCTAGATAGGCAAAAGTTTTCACCTAGAGGGCAATTTTTGAACTCCATTATTTCTTGATCTAAACCACCTAGAGGGCTGACATTTCAGAGCTGTGATCTAGGAATCATTCCCTTTCCATTGATGTGCCTATCTTTGAGTAAGACCAATTTTACAACAAGTTATGGGCAAAAATGCATGTTCAAACTTTAAATGCGAATATCTCGCTTAATAAGCGTCCTAGATAGGCAAAAGTTTTCACCTAGAGGGCAATTTTTGAACTCCATTATTTCTTGATCTAGTCCACCTAGAGGGCTGAAATTTCAGAGTTGTGATCTAGGAATCATTCCCCTTCCATTGATGTGCCCATCTTTGAGTAAGACCAATTTTACAACAAGTTATGGGCAAGAATGCATGTTCAAACTTTAAATGCGAATATCTCGCTTAATAAGCGTCCTAGATAGGCAAAAGTTTTCACCTAGAGGGCAATTTTTGAACTCCATTATTTCTTGATCTAGACCACCTAGAGGGCTGAAATTTCAGAGTTGTGATCTAGGAATCATTCGCTTTCCATTGATGTGCCTATCTTTGAGTAAGACCAATTTTACAAAAAGTTATGGGCAAAAATGCATGTTCAAACTTTAAATGCGAATATCTCGCTTAATACGCGTCCTATATAGGCAAAAGTTTTCACCTAGAGGGCAATTTTTGAACTCCATTATTTCTTGATCTAGACCACCTAGAGGGCTGAAATTTCAGAGTTGTGATCTAGGAATCATTCGCTTTTCATTGATGTGCCTATCTTTGAGTAAGACCAATTTAACAAAAAGTTATGGGCAAAAATGCATGTTCAAACTTTAAATGCGAATATCTCGCTAATTAAGCGTCCTAGATAGGCAAAAGTTTTCACCTAGAGGGCAATTTTTGAACTCCATTATTTCTTGATCTAGACCACCTAGAGGGCTGAAATTTCAGAGTTGTGATCTAGGAATCATTCCCCTTCCATTGATGTGCCCATCTTTGAGTAAGACCAATTTTACAACAAGTTATGGGCAAGAATGCATGTTCAAACTTTAAATGCGAATATCTCGCTTAATAAGCGTCCTAGATAGGCAAAAGTTTTCACCTAGAGGGCAATTTTTGAACTCCATTATTTCTTGATCTAAACCACCTAGAGGGCTGACATTTCAGAGCTGTGATCTAGGAATCATTCCCTTTCCATTGATGTGCCTATCTTTGAGTAAGACCAATTTTACAAAAAGTTATGGGCAAAAATGCATGTTCAAATTTTAAATGCGAATATCTCGCTTAATAAGCGTCCTAGATAGGCAAAAGTTTCCACCTAGAGGGCAATTTTTGAACTCCATTATTTCTTGATCTAGACCACCTAGAGGGCTGAAATTTCAGAGCTGTGATCTAGGAATCATTCCCTTTCTATTGATGTGCCTATCTTTGAGTAAGACCAATTTTACAAAAAGTTATGGGCAAAAATGCATGTTCAAACTTTAAATGCGAATATCTCGCTTAATACGCGTCCTAGATAGGCAAAAGTTTTCACCTAGAGGGCAATTTTTGAACTCCATTATTTCTTGATCTAGACCACCTAGAGGGCTGAAATTTCAGAGCTGTGATCTAGGAATCATTCCCTTTCTATTGATGTGCCTATCTTTGAGTAAGACCAATTTTACAAAAAGTTATGGGCAAAAATGCATGTTCAAACTTTAAATGCGAATATCTCGCTTAATACGCGTCCTAGATAGGCAAAAGTTTTCACCTAGAGGGCAATTTTTGAACTCCATTATTTCTTGATCTAGACCACCTAGAGGGCTGAAATTTCAGAGCTGTGATCTAGGAATCATTCCCTTTCCATTGATGTGCCTATCTTTGAGTAAGACCAATTTTACAAAAAGTTATGGGCAAAAATGCATGTTCAAACTTTAAATGCGAATATCTCGCTAAATAAGCGTCCTAGATAGGCAAAAGTTTTCACCTAGAGGGCAATTTTTGAACTCCATTATTTCTTGATCTAGACCACCTAGAGGGCTGAAATTTCAGAGTTGTGATCTAGGAATCATTCCCCTTCCATTGATGTGCCTATCTTTGAGTAAGACCAATTTTACAACAAGTTATGGGCAAAAATGCATGTTCAAACTTTAAATGCGAATATCTCGCTTAATAAGCGTCCTAGATAGGCAAAAGTTTTCACCTAGAGGGCAATTTTTGAACTCCATTATTTCTTGATCTAGACCACCTAGAGGGCTGAAATTTCAGAGTTGTGATCTAGGAATCATTCCCCTTCCATTGATGTGCCTATCTTTGAGTAAGACCAATTTTACAAC
>CAKKTC010000344.1:0-27086 GCA_920104205.1 Eupeodes latifasciatus
TTTTGGTTTGCAGTTGTGGGTAGAGCATTTAAATACCTTTCTTTTGATGTGTATTTTGATTGGAAGGGAAATAGTTTTGAAAATACTACTTTTTTTCGGCAAGGGGTTAGCCCACAATTTTCTCGAAAAACTGAAAAAAAATCATTTTTGAGATTTATGCATCAATTGAAAGGCGGCGCGATGCTCTGTACTTTAGTGAAAACCGCATCTTGTTTGGAGGCTTGGTTGAGGAGATAAAGCAATCGAAAGATAATTTGTGATGGGCTGGGTCGAAATTCTGTAATTTTACTTTTTGACACAATTTTCTCGAAAAACTGAAAAAAAAAAATCATTTTTGAGATTTATACATCAATTGAAAGGCGGCGCGATGCTCTGTACTTTAGTGAAAACCGCATCTTGTTTGGAGGCTTGGTTGAGGAGATAAAGCAATCGAAAGATAATTTGTGATGGGCTGGGTCGAAATTCTGTAATTTTACTTTTTGACTAATTTTTCCGAAACGAGAGCTCGTAGAACCTTTTGGTTTGCAGTTGTGGGTAGAGCATTTAAATACCTTTCTTTTGATGTGTATTTTGATTGGGTGGGAAATAGTTTTGAAAATACTACTTTTTTTCGGCAAGGGGTTAGCCCACAATTTTCTCGAAAAACTGAAAAAAAAATCATTTTTGAGATTTATGCATCAATTGAAAGGCGGCGCGATGCTCTGTACTTTAGTGAAAACCGCATCTTGTTTGGAGGCTTGGTTGAGGAGATAAAGCAATCGAAAGATAATTTGTGATGGGCTGGGTCGAAATTCTGTAATTTTACTTTTTGACACAATTTTCTCGAAAAACTGAAAAAAATCATTTTTGAGATTTATACATCAATTGAAAGGCGGCGCGATGCTCTGTGCTTTAGTGAAAACCGCATCTTGTTTGGAGGCTTGGTTGAGGAGATAAAGCAATCGAAAGATAATTTGTGATGGGCTGGGTCGAAATTCTGTAATTTTACTTTTTGACACAATTTTCTCGAAAAACTGAAAAAAAATCACTTTTGAGATTTATACATCAATTGAAAGGCGGCGCGTACTCTGTGCTTTAGTGAAAACCGCATCTTGTTTGGAGGCTTGGTTGAGGAGATAAAGCAATCGAAAGATAATTTGTGATGGGCTGGGTCGAAATTCTGTAATTTTACTTTTTGACTAATTTTTCCGAAACGAGAGCTCGTAGAACCTTTTGGTTTGCAGTTGTGGGTAGAGCATTTAAATACCTTTCTTTTGATGTGTATTTTGATTGGATGGGAAATAGTTTTGAAAATACTACTTTTTTTCGGCAAGGGGTTAGCCCACAATTTTCTCGAAAAACTGAAAAAAAATCATAATATTTGAGATTTATGCATCAATTGAAAGGCGGCGCGATGCTCTGTACTTTAGTGAAAACCGCATCTTGTTTGGAGGCTTGGTTGAGGAGATAAAGCAATCGAAAGATAATTTGTGATGGGCTGGGTCGAAATTCTGTAATTTTACTTTTTGACACAATTTTCTCGAAAAACTGAAAAAAATCATTTTTGAGATTTATACATCAATTGAAAGGCGGCACGATGCTCTGTACTTTAGTGAAAACCGCATCTTGTTTGGAGGCTTGGTTGAGGAGATAAAGCAATCGAAAGATAATTTGTGATGGGCTGGGTCGAAATTCTGTAATTTTACTTTTTGACACAATTTTCTCGAAAAACTGAAAAAAAATCATTTTTGAGATTTATGCATCAATTGAAAGGCGGCGCGATGCTCTGTACTTTAGTGAAAACCGCATCTTGTTTGGAGGCTTGGTTGAGGAGATAAAGCAATCGAAAGATAATTTGTGATGGGCTGGGTCGAAATTCTGTAATTTTACTTTTTGACACAATTTTCTCGAAAAACTGAAAAAAAAAATCATTTTGAGATTTATGCATCAATTGAAAGGCGGCGCGATGCTCTGTACTTTAGTGAAAACCGCATCTTGTTTTTAGGCTTGGTTGAGGAGATAAAGCAATCGAAAGATAATTTGTGATGGGCTGGGTCGAAATTCTGTAATTTTACTTTTTGACACAATTTTCTCGAAAAACTGAAAAAAAAATCATTTTTGAGATTTATGCATCAATTGAAAGGCGGCGCGATGCTCTGTACTTTAGTGAAAACCGCATCTTGTTTGGAGGCTTGGTTGAGGAGATAAAGCAATCGAAAGATAATTTGTGATGGGCTGGGTCGAAATTCTGTAATTTTACTTTTTGACACAATTTTCTCGAAAACTGAAAAAAAATCATTTTTGAGATTTATACATCAATTGAAAGGCGGCGCGATGCTCTGTACTTTAGTGAAAACCGCATCTTGTTTGGAGGCTTGGTTGAGGAGATAAAGCAATCGAAAGATAATTTGTGATGGGCTGGGTCGAAATTCTGTAATTTTACTTTTTGACTAATTTTTCCGAAACGAGAGCTCGTAGAACCTTTTGGTTTGCAGTTGTGGGTAGAGCATTTAAATACCTTTCTTTTGATGTGTATTTTGATTGAGTGGGAAATAGTTTTGAAAATACTACTTTTTTTCGGCAAGGGGTTAGCCCACAATTTTCTCGAAAAACTGAAAAAAAATCATTTTTGAGATTTATGCATCAATTGAAAGGCGGCGCGATGCTCTGTACTTTAGTGAAAACCGCATCTTGTTTGGAGGCTTGGTTGAGGAGATAAAGCAATCGAAAGATAATTTGTGATGGGCTGGGTCGAAATTCTGTAATTTTACTTTTTGACACAATTTTCTCGAAAAACTGAAAAAAAATCATTTTTGAGATTTATACATCAATTGAAAGGCGGCGCGATGCTCTGTGCTTTAGTGAAAACCGCATCTTGTTTGGAGGCTTGGTTGAGGAGATAAAGCAATCGAAAGATAATTTGTGATGGGCTGGGTCGAAATTCTGTAATTTTACTTTTTGACACAATTTTCTCGAAAAACTGAAAAAAAATCACTTTTGAGATTTATACATCAATTGAAAGGCGGCGCGTACTCTGTGCTTTAGTGAAAACCGCATCTTGTTTGGAGGCTTGGTTGAGGAGATAAAGCAATCGAAAGATAATTTGTGATGGGCTGGGTCGAAATTCTGTAATTTTACTTTTTGACTAATTTTTCCGAAACGAGAGCTCGTAGAACCTTTTGGTTTGCAGTTGTGGGTAGAGCATTTACATACCTTTCTTTTGATGTGTATTTTGATTGGGTGGAAAATAGTTTTGAAAATACTACTTTTTATCGGCAAGGGGTTAGCCCACAATTTTCTCGAAAAACTGAAAAAAAATCATTTTTGAGATTTATGCATCAATTGAAAGGCGGCGCGATGCTCTGTACTTTAGTGAAAACCGCATCTTGTTTGGAGGCTTGGTTGAGGAGATAAAGCAATCGAAAGATAATTTGTGATGGGCTGGGTCGAAATTCTGTAATTTTACTTTTTGACACAATTTTCTCGAAAAACTGAAAAAAAAATCATTTTTGAGATTTATACATCAATTGAAAGGCGGCGCGATGCTCTGTACTTTAGTGAAAACCGCATCTTGTTTGGAGGCTTGGTTGAGGAGATAAAGCAATCGAAATTGTGATGGGCTGGGTCGAAATTCTGTAATTTTACTTTTTGACTAATTTTTCCGAAACGAGAGCTCGTAGAACCTTTTGGTTTGCAGTTGTGGGTAGAGCATTTAAATACCTTTCTTTTGATGTGTATTTTGATTGGGTGGGAAATAGTTTTGAAAATACTACTTTTTTTCGGCAAGGGGTTAGCCCACAATTTTCTCGAAAAACTGAAAAAAAAATCATTTTTGAGATTTATGCATCAATTGAAAGGCGGCGCGATGCTCTGTACTTTAGTGAAAACCGCATCTTGTTTGGAGGCTTGGTTGAGGAGATAAAGCAATCGAAAGATAATTTGTGATGGGCTGGGTCGAAATTCTGTAATTTTACTTTTTGACACAATTTTCTCGAAAAACTGAAAAAAATCATTTTTGAGATTTATACATCAATTGAAAAGGCGGCGCGATGCTCTGTGCTTTAGTGAAAACCGCATCTTGTTTGGAGGCTTGGTTGAGGAGATAAAGCAATCGAAAGATAATTTGTGATGGGCTGGGTCGAAATTCTGTAATTTTACTTTTTGACACAATTTTCTCGAAAAACTGAAAAAAAATCACTTTTGAGAATTATACATCAATTGAAAGGCGGCGCGTACTCTGTGCTTTAGTGAAAACCGCATCTTGTTTGGAGGCTTGGTTGAGGAGATAAAGCAATCGAAAGATAATTTGTGATGGGCTGGGTCGAAATTCTGTAATTTTACTTTTTGACTAATTTTTTCCGAAACGAGAGCTCGTAGAACCTTTTGGTTTGCAGTTGTGGGTAGAGCATTTAAATACCTTTCTTTTGATGTGTATTTTGATTGGGTGGGAAATAGTTTTGAAAATACTACTTTTTTTCGGCAAGGGGTTAGCCCACAATTTTCTCGAAAAACTGAAAAAAAAATCATTTTTGAGATTTATGTATCAATTGAAAGGCGGCGCGATGCTCTGTACTTTAGTGAAAACCGCATCTTGTTTGGAGGCTTGGTTGAGGAGATAAAGCAATCGAAAGATAATTTGTGATGGGCTGGGTCGAAAATCTGTAATTTTACTTTTTGACACAATTTTCTCGAAAAACTGAAAAAAAATCATTTTTGAGATTTATGCATCAATTGAAAGGCGGCGCGATGCTCTGTACTTTAGTGAAAACCGCATCTTGTTTGGAGGCTTGGTTGAGGAGATAAAGCAATCGAAAGATAATTTGTGATGGGCTGGGTCGAAATTCTGTAATTTTACTTTTTGACACAATTTTCTCGAAAAACTGAAAAAATCATTTTTGAGATTTATACATCAATTGAAAGGCGGCACGATGCTCTGTACTTTAGTGAAAACCGCATCTTGTTTGGAGGCTTGGTTGAGGAGATAAAGCAATCGAAAGATAATTTGTGATGGGCTGGGTCGAAATTCTGTAATTTTACTTTTTGACACAATTTTCTCGAAAAACTGAAAAAAAATCATTTTTGAGATTTATGCATCAATTGAAAGGCGGCGCGATGCTCTGTACTTTAGTGAAAACCGCATCTTGTTTTTAGGCTTGGTTGAGGAGATAAAGCAATCGAAAGATAATTTGTGATGGGCTGGGTCGAAATTCTGTAATTTTACTTTTTGACACAATTTTCTCGAAAAACTGAAAAAAAAATCATTTTTGAGATTTATGCATCAATTGAAAGGCGGCGCGATGCTCTGTACTTTAGTGAAAACCGCATCTTGTTTGGAGGCTTGGTTGAGGAGATAAAGCAATCGAAAGATAATTTGTGATGGGCTGGGTCGAAATTCTGTAATTTTACTTTTTGACACAATTTTCTCGAAAAACTGAAAAAAAAAAATCATTTTTGAGATTTATGCATCAATTGAAAGGCGGCGCGATGCTCTGTACTTTAGTGAAAACCGCATCTTGTTTTTAGGCTTGGTTGAGGAGATAAAGCAATCGAAAGATAATTTGTGATGGGCTGGGTCGAAATTCTGTAATTTTACTTTTTGACACAATTTTCTCGAAAAACTGAAAAAAAAATCATTTTTGAGATTTATGCATCAATTGAAAGGCGGCGCGATGCTCTGTACTTTAGTGAAAACCGCATCTTGTTTGGAGGCTTGGTTGAGGAGATAAAGCAATCGAAAGATAATTTGTGATGGGCTGGGTCGAAATTCTGTAATTTTACTTTTTGACACAATTTTCTCGAAAAACTGAAAAAAAATCATTTTTGAGATTTATACATCAATTGAAAGGCGGCGCGATGCTCTGTACTTTAGTGAAAACCGCATCTTGTTTGGAGGCTTGGTTGAGGAGATAAAGCAATCGAAAGATAATTTGTGATGGGCTGGGTCGAAATTCTGTAATTTTACTTTTTGACTAATTTTTCCGAAACGAGAGCTCGTAGAACCTTTTGGTTTGCAGTTGTGGGTAGAGCATTTAAATACCTTTCTTTTGATGTGTATTTTGATTGAGTGGGAAATAGTTTTGAAAATACTACTTTTTTTCGGCAAGGGGTTAGCCCACAATTTTCTCGAAAAACTGAAAAAAAATAATTTTTGAGATTTATGCATCAATTGAAAGGCGGCGCGATGCTCTGTACTTTAGTGAAAACCGCATCTTGTTTGGAGGCTTGGTTGAGGAGATAAAGCAATCGAAAGATAATTTGTGATGGGCTGGGTCGAAATTCTGTAATTTTACTTTTTGACACAATTTTTCTCGAAAAACTGAAAAAAAAATCATTTTTGAGATTTATACATCAATTGAAAGGCGGCGCGATGCTCTGTGCTTTAGTGAAAACCGCATCTTGTTTGGAGGCTTGGTTGAGGAGATAAAGCAATCGAAAGATAATTTGTGATGGGCTGGGTCGAAATTCTGTAATTTTACTTTTTGACACAATTTTCTCGAAAAACTGAAAAAAAATCACTTTTGAGATTTATACATCAATTGAAAGGCGGCGCGTACTCTGTGCTTTAGTGAAAACCGCATCTTGTTTGGAGGCTTGGTTGAGGAGATAAAGCAATCGAAAGATAATTTGTGATGGGCTGGGTCGAAATTCTGTAATTTTACTTTTTGACTAATTTTTCCGAAACGAGAGCTCGTAGAACCTTTTGGTTTGCAGTTGTGGGTAGAGCATTTACATACCTTTCTTTTGATGTGTATTTTGATTGGGTGGAAAATAGTTTTGAAAATACTACTTTTTTTCGGCAAGGGGTTAGCCCACAATTTTCTCGAAAAACTGAAAAAAAATCATTTTTGAGATTTATGCATCAATTGAAAGGCGGCGCGATGCTCTGTACTTTAGTGAAAACCGCATCTTGTTTGGAGGCTTGGTTGAGGAGATAAAGCAATCGAAAGATAATTTGTGATGGGCTGGGTCGAAATTCTGTAATTTTACTTTTTGACACAATTTTCTCGAAAAACTGAAAAAAAATCATTTTTGAGATTTATACATCAATTGAAAGGCGGCGCGATGCTCTGTACTTTAGTGAAAACCGCATCTTGTTTGAAGGCTTGGTTGAGGAGATAAAGCAATCGAAAGATATTTGTGCTGGGCTGGGTCGAAATTCTGTAATTTTACTTTTTGACTAATTTTTCCGAAACGAGAGCTCGTAGAACCTTTTGGTTTGCAGTTGTGGGTAGAGCATTTAAATACCTTTCTTTTGATGTGTATTTTGATTGGGTGGGAAATAGTTTTGAAAATACTACTTTTTTTCGGCAAGGGGTTAGCCCACAATTTTCTCGAAAAACTGAAAAAAAATCATTTTTGAGATTTATGCATCAATTGAAAGGCGGCGCGATGCTCTGTACTTTAGTGAAAACCGCATCTTGTTTGGAGGCTTGGTTGAGGAGATAAAGCAATCGAAAGATAATTTGTGATGGGCTGGGTCGAAATTCTGTAATTTTACTTTTTGACACAATTTTCTCGAAAAACTGAAAAAAATCATTTTTGAGATTTATACATCAATTGAAAGGCGGCGCGATGCTCTGTGCTTTACTGAAAACCGCATCTTGTTTGGAGGCTTGGTTGAGGAGATAAAGCAATCGAAAGATAATTTGTGATGGGCTGGGTCGAAATTCTGTAATTTTACTTTTTGACACAATTTTCTCGAAAAACTGAAAAAAAAATCACTTTTGAGATTTATACATCAATTGAAAGGCGGCGCGTACTCTGTGCTTTAGTGAAAACCGCATCTTGTTTGGAGGCTTGGTTGAGGAGATAAAGCAATCGAAAGATAATTTGTGATGGGCTGGGTCGAAATTCTGTAATTTTACTTTTTGACTAATTTTTCCGAAACGAGAGCTCGTAGAACCTTTTGGTTTGCAGTTGTGGGTAGAGCATTTAAATACCTTTCTTTTGATGTGTATTTTGATTGGGTGGGAAATAGTTTTGAAAATACTACTTTTTTTCGGCAAGGGGTTAGCCCACAATTTTCTCGAAAAACTGAAAAAAAATCATTTTTGAGATTTATGCATCAATTGAAAGGCGGCGCGATGCTCTGTACTTTAGTGAAAACCGCGAAAAAAGCAATCGAAAGATAATTTGTGATGGGCTGGGTCGAAATTCTGTAATTTTACTTTTTGACACAATTTTCTCGAAAAACTGAAAAAAATCATTTTTGAGATTTATGCATCAATTGAAAGGCGGCGCGATGCTCTGTACTTTAGTGAAAACCGCATCTTGTTTGGAGGCTTGGTTGAGGAGATAAAGCAATCGAAAGATAATTTGTGATGGGCTGGGTCGAAATTCGGAAAATACTACTTTTTTTCGGCAAGGGGTTAGCCCACAATCGAAAGATAATTTGTGATGGGCTGGGTCGAAATTCTGTAATTTTACTTTTTGACTAATTTTTCCGAAACGAGAGCTCGTAGAACCTTTTGGTTTGCAGTTGTGGGTAGAGCCATTTAAATACCTTTCTTTTGATGTGTATTTTGATTGGGTGGGAAATAGTTTTGAAAATACTACTTTTTTTCGGCAAGGGGTTAGCCCACAATTTTCTCGAAAAACTGAAAAAAATCATTTTTGAGATTTATGCATCAATTGAAAGGCGGCGCGATGCTCTGTACTTTAGTGAAAACCGCATCTTGTTTGGAGGCTTGGTTGAGGAGATAAAGCAATCGAAAGATAATTTGTGATGGGCTGGGTCGAAATTCTGTAATTTTACTTTTTGACACAATTTTCTCGAAAAACTGAAAAAAAATCATTTTTGAGATTTATACATCAATTGAAAGGCGGCGCGATGCTCTGTACTTTAGTGAAAACCGCATCTTGTTTGGAGGCTTGGTTGAGGAGATAAAGCAATCGAAAGATAATTTGTGATGGGCTGGGTCGAAATTCTGTAATTTTACTTTTTGACACAATTTTCTCGAAAAACTGAAAAAAAAAATCATTTTTCAGATTTATGCATCAATTGAAAGGCGGCGCGATGCTCTGTACTTTAGTGAAAACCGCATCTTGTTTTTAGGCTTGGTTGAGGAGATAAAGCAATCGAAAGATAATTTGTGATGGGCTGGGTCGAAATTCTGTAATTTTACTTTTTGACACAATTTTCTCGAAAAACTGAAAAAAAAAATCATTTTTGAGATTTATGCATCAATTGAAAGGCAGCGCGATGCTCTGTACTTTAGTGAAAACCGCATCTTGTTTGGAGGCTTGGTTGAGGAGATAAAGCAATCGAAAGATAATTTGTGATGGGCTGGGTCGAAATTCTGTAATTTTACTTTTTGACACAATTTTCTCGAAAAACTGAAAAAAAAATCATTTTTGAGATTTATGCATCAATTGAAAGGCGGCGCGATGCTCTGTACTTTAGTGAAAACCGCATCTTGTTTGGAGGCTTGGTTGAGGAGATAAAGCAATCGAAAGATAATTTGTGATGGGCTGGGTCGAAATTCTGTAATTTTACTTTTTGACTAATTTTTCCGAAACGAGAGCTCGTAGAACCTTTTGGTTTGCAGTTGTGGGTAGAGCATTTAAATACCTTTCTTTTGATGTGTATTTTGATTGGGTGGGAAATAGTTTTGAAAATACTACTTTTTTTCGGCAAGGGGTTAGCCCACAATTTTCTCGAAAAACTGAAAAAAATCATTTTTGAGATTTATGCATCAATTGAAAGGCGGCGCGATGCTCTGTACTTTAGTGAAAACCGCATCTTGTTTGGAGGCTTGGTTGAGGAGATAAAGCAATCGAAAGATAATTTGTGATAGGATGGGTCGAAATTCTGTAATTTTACTTTTTGACACAATTTTCTCGAAAAACTGAAAAAAAATCATTTTTGAGATTTATACATCAATTGAAAGGCGGCGCGATGCTCTGTACTTTAGTGAAAACCGCATCTTGTTTGGAGGCTTGGTTGAGGAGATAAAGCAATCGAAAGATAATTTGTGATGGGCTGGGTCGAAATTCTGTAATTTTACTTTTTGACACAATTTTCTCGAAAAACTGAAAAAAAATCATTTTTGAGATTTATACATCAATTGAAAGGCGGCGCGATGCTCTGTACTTTAGTGAAAACCGCATCTTGTTTGGAGGCTTGGTTGAGGAGATAAAGCAATCGAAAGATAATTTGTGATGGGCTGGGTCGAAATTCTGTAATTTTACTTTTTGACACAATTTTCTCGAAAAACTGAAAAAAAATCATTTTTGAGATTTATGCATCAATTGAAAGGCGGCGCGATGCTCTGTACTTTAGTGAAAACCGCATCTTGTTTGGAGGCTTGGTTGAGGAGATAAAGCAATCGAAAGATAATTTGTGATGGGCTGGGTCGAAATTCTGTAATTTTACTTTTTGACACAATTTTCTCGAAAAACTGAAAAAAAAACATTTTTGAGATTTATGCATCAATTGAAAGGCGGCGCGATGCTCTGTACTTTAGTGAAAACCGCATCTTGTTTGGAGGCTTGGTTGAGGAGATAAAGCAATCGAAAGATAATTTGTGATGGACTGGGTCGAAATTCTGTAATTTTACTTTTTGACACAATTTTCTCGAAAAACTGAAAAAAAATCATTTTTGAGATTTATGCATCAATTGAAAGGCTGCGCGATGCTCTGTACTTTAGTGGAAACCGCATCTTGTTTGGAGGCTTGGTTGAGGAGATAAAGCAATCGAAAGATAATTTGTGATGGGCTGGGTCGAAATTCTGTAATTTTACTTTTTGACACAATTTTCTCGAAAAACTGAAAAAAATCATTTTTGAGATTTATACATCAATTGAAAGGCGGCACGATGCTCTGTACTTTAGTGAAAACCGCATCTTGTTTGGAGGCTTGGTTGAGGAGATAAAGCAATCGAAAGATAATTTGTGATGGGCTGGGTCAAAATTCTGTAATTTTACTTTTTGACACAATTTTCTCGAAAAACTGAAAAAAAATCATTTTTGAGATTTATGCATCAATTGAAAGGCGGCGCGATGCTCTGTACTTTAGTGAAAACCGCATCTTGTTTGGAGGCTTGGTTGAGGAGATAAAGCAATCGAAAGATAATTTGTGATGGGCTGGGTCGAAATTCTGTAATTTTACTTTTTGACACAATTTTCTCGAAAAACTGAAAAAAAATCATTTTTGAGATTTATACATCAATTGAAAGGCGGCGCGATGCTCTGTACTTTAGTGAAAACCGCATCTTGTTTGGAGGCTTGGTTGAGGAGATAAAGCAATCGAAAGATAATTTGTGATGGGCTGGGTCGAAATTCTGTAATTTTACTTTTTGACTAATTTTTCCGAAACGAGAGCTCGTAGAACCTTTTGGTTTGCAGTTGTGGGTAGAGCATTTAAATACCTTTCTTTTGATGTGTATTTTGATTGGGTGAGAAATAGTTTTGAAAATACAACTTTTTTTCGGCAAGGGATTAGCCCACAATTTTCTCGAAAAACTGAAAAAAAATCATTTTTGAGATTTATGCATCAATTGAAAGGCGGCGCGATGCTCTGTACTTTAGTGAAAACCGCATCTTGTTTGGAGGCTTGGTTGAGGAGATAAAGCAATCGAAAGATAATTTGTGATGGGCTGGGTCGAAATTCTGTAATTTTACTTTTTGACACAATTTTCTCGAAAAACTGAAAAAAAATCATTTTTGAGATTTATGCATCAATTGAAAGGCGGCGCGATGCTCTGTACTTTAGTGAAAACCGCATCTTGTTTGGAGGCTTGGTTGAGGAGATAAAGCAATCGAAAGATAATTTGTGATGGGCTGGGTCGAAATTCTGTAATTTTACTTTTTGACACAATTTTCTCGAAAAACTGAAAAAAAATCATTTTTGAGATTTATGCATCAATTGAAAGGCGGCGCGATGCTCTGTACTTTAGTGAAAACCGCATCTTGCTTTTAGGCTTGGTTGAGGAGATAAAGCAATCGAAAGATAATTTGTGATGGGCTGGGTCGAAATTCTGTAATTTTACTTTTTGACACAATTTTCTCGAAAAACTGAAAAAAAAATCATTTTTGAGATTTATGCATCAATTGAAAGGCAGCGCGATGCTCTGTACTTTAGTGAAAACCGCATCTTGTTTGGAGGCTTGGTTGAGGAGATAAAGCAATCGAAAGATAATTTGTGATGGGCTGGGTCGAAATTCTGTAATTTTACTTTTTGACACAATTTTCTCGAAAAACTGAAAAAAAAATCATTTTTGAGATTTATGCATCAATTGAAAGGCGGCGCGATGCTCTGTACTTTAGTGAAAACCGCATCTTGTTTGGAGGCTTGGTTGAGGAGATAAAGCAATCGAAAGATAATTTGTGATGGGCTGGGTCGAAATTCTGTAATTTTACTTTTTGACACAATTTTCTCGAAAAACTGAAAAAAAATCATTTTTGAGATTTATACATCAATTGAAAGGCGGCGCGATGCTCTGTACTTTAGTGAAAACCGCATCTTGTTTGGAGGCTTGGTTGAGGAGATAAAGCAATCGAAAGATAATTTGTGATGGGCTGGGTCGAAATTCTGTAATTTTACTTTTTGACACAATTTTCTCGAAAAACTGAAAAAAAATCATTTTTGAGATTTATACATCAATTGAAAGGCGGCGCGATGCTCTGTACTTTAGTGAAAACCGCATCTTGTTTGGAGGCTTGGTTGAGGAGATAAGGCAATCGAAAGATAATTTGTGATGGGCTGGGTCGAAATTCTGTAATTTTACTTTTTGACACAATTTTCTCGAAAAACTGAAAAAAAATCATTTTTGAGATTTATGCATCAATTGAAAGGCGGCGCGATGCTCTGTACTTTAGTCAAAACCGCATCTTGTTTGGAGGCTTGGTTGAGGAGATAAAGCAATCGAAAGATAATTTGTGATGGGCTGGGTCGAAATTCTGTAATTTTACTTTTTGACACAATTTTCTCGAAAAACTGAAAAAAAATCATTTTTGAGATTTATGCATCAATTGAAAGGCGGCGCGATGCTCTGTACTTTAGTGAAAACCGCATCTTGTTTGGAGGCTTGGTTGAGGAGATAAAGCAATCGAAAGATAATTTGTGATGGGCTGGGTCGAAATTCTGTAATTTTACTTTTTGACACAATTTTCTCGAAAAACTGAAAAAAAATCATTTTTGAGATTTATGCATCAATTGAAAGGCGGCGCGATGCTCTGTACTTTAGTGAAAACCGCATCTTGTTTTTAGGCTTGGTTGAGGAGATAAAGCAATCGAAAGATAATTTGTGATGGGCTGGGTCGAAATTCTGTAATTTTACTTTTTGACACAATTTTCTCGAAAAACTGAAAAAAAAATCATTTTTGAGATTTATGCATCAATTGAAAGGCGGCGCGATGCTCTGTACTTTAGTGGAAACCGCATCTTGTTTGGAGGCTTGGTTGAGGAGATAAAGCAATTGAAAGATAATTTGTGATGGGCTGGGTCGAAATTCTGTAATTTTACTTTTTGACACAATTTTCTCGAAAAACTGAAAAAAAATCATTTTTGAGATTTATGCATCAATTGAAAGGCGGCGCGATGCTCTGTACTTTAGTGAAAACCGCATCTTGTTTGGAGGCTTGGTTGAGGAGATAAAGCAATCGAAAGATAATTTGTGATGGGCTGGGTCGAAATTCTGTAATTTTACTTTTTGACACAATTTTCTCGAAAAACTGAAGAAACATCATTTTTGAGATTTATACATCAATTGAAAGGCGGCGCGATGCTCTGTGCTTTACTGAAAACCGCATCTTGTTTGGAGGCTTGGTTGAGGAGATAAAGCAATCGAAAGATAATTTGTGATGGGCTGGGTCGAAATTCTGTAATTTTACTTTTTGACACAATTTTCTCGAAAAACTGAAAAAAAATCACTTTTGAGATTTATACATCAATTGAAAGGCGGCGCGTACTCTGTGCTTTAGTGAAAACCGCATCTTGTTTGGAGGCTTGGTTGAGGAGATAAAGCAATCGAAAGATAATTTGTGATGGGCTGGGTCGAAATTCTGTAATTTTACTTTTTGACTAATTTTTCCGAAACGAGAGCTCGTAGAACCTTTTGGTTTGCAGTTGTGGGTAGAGCATTTAAATACCTTTCTTTTGATGTGTATTTTGATTGGGTGGGAAATAGTTTTGAAAATACTACTTTTTTTCGGCAAGGGGTTAGCCCACAATTTTCTCGAAAAACTGAAAAAAAATCATTTTTGAGATTTATGCATCAATTGAAAGGCGGCGCGATGCTCTGTACTTTAGTGAAAACCGCGAAAAAAGCAATCGAAAGATAATTTGTGATGGGCTGGGTCGAAATTCTGTAATTTTACTTTTTGACACAATTTTCTCGAAAAACTGAAAAAAATCATTTTTGAGATTTATGCATCAATTGAAAGGCGGCGCGATGCTCTGTACTTTAGTGAAAACCGCATCTTGTTTGGAGGCTTGGTTGAGGAGATAAAGCAATCGAAAGATAATTTGTGATGGGCTGGGTCGAAATTCTGTAATTTTACTTTTTGACACAATTTTCTCGAAAAACTGAAAAAAAATCATTTTTGAGATTTATACATCAATTGAAAGGCGGCGCGATGCTCTGTACTTTAGTGAAAACCGCATCTTGTTTGGAGGCTTGGTTGAGGAGATAAAGCAATCGAAAGATAATTTGTGATGGGCTGGGTCGAAATTCTGTAATTTTACTTTTTGACACAATTTTCTCGAAAAACTGAAAAAAAAAATCATTTTTCAGATTTATGCATCAATTGAAAGGCGGCGCGATGCTCTGTACTTTAGTGAAAACCGCATCTTGTTTTTAGGCTTGGTTGAGGAGATAAAGCAATCGAAAGATAATTTGTGATGGGCTGGGTCGAAATTCTGTAATTTTACTTTTTGACACAATTTTCTCGAAAAACTGAAAAAAAAATCATTTTTGAGATTTATGCATCAATTGAAAGGCAGCGCGATGCTCTGTACTTTAGTGAAAACCGCATCTTGTTTGGAGGCTTGGTTGAGGAGATAAAGCAATCGAAAGATAATTTGTGATGGGCTGGGTCGAAATTCTGTAATTTTACTTTTTGACACAATTTTCTCGAAAAACTGAAAAAAAAATCATTTTTGAGATTTATGCATCAATTGAAAGGCGGCGCGATGCTCTGTACTTTAGTGAAAACCGCATCTTGTTTGGAGGCTTGGTTGAGGAGATAAAGCAATCGAAAGATAATTTGTGATGGGCTGGGTCGAAATTCTGTAATTTTACTTTTTGACTAATTTTTCCGAAACGAGAGCTCGTAGAACCTTTTGGTTTGCAGTTGTGGGTAGAGCATTTAAATACCTTTCTTTTGATGTGTATTTTGATTGGGTGGGAAATAGTTTTGAAAATACTACTTTTTTTCGGCAAGGGGTTAGCCCACAATTTTCTCGAAAAACTGAAAAAAATCATTTTTGAGATTTATGCATCAATTGAAAGGCGGCGCGATGCTCTGTACTTTAGTGAAAACCGCATCTTGTTTGGAGGCTTGGTTGAGGAGATAAAGCAATCGAAAGATAATTTGTGATAGGCTGGGTCGAAATTCTGTAATTTTACTTTTTGACACAATTTTCTCGAAAAACTGAAAAAAAATCATTTTTGAGATTTATACATCAATTGAAAGGCGGCGCGATGCTCTGTACTTTAGTGAAAACCGCATCTTGTTTGGAGGCTTGGTTGAGGAGATAAAGCAATCGAAAGATAATTTGTGATGGGCTGGGTCGAAATTCTGTAATTTTACTTTTTGACACAATTTTCTCGAAAAACTGAAAAAAAATCATTTTTGAGATTTATACATCAATTGAAAGGCGGCGCGATGCTCTGTACTTTAGTGAAAACCGCATCTTGTTTGGAGGCTTGGTTGAGGAGATAAAGCAATCGAAAGATAATTTGTGATGGGCTGGGTCGAAATTCTGTAATTTTACTTTTTGACACAATTTTCTCGAAAAACTGAAAAAAAATCATTTTTGAGATTTATGCATCAATTGAAAGGCGGCGCGATGCTCTGTACTTTAGTGAAAACCGCATCTTGTTTGGAGGCTTGGTTGAGGAGATAAAGCAATCGAAAGATAATTTGTGATGGGCTGGGTCGAAATTCTGTAATTTTACTTTTTGACACAATTTTCTCGAAAAACTGAAAAAAAATCATTTTTGAGATTTATGCATCAATTGAAAGGCGGCGCGATGCTCTGTACTTTAGTGAAAACCGCATCTTGTTTGGAGGCTTGGTTGAGGAGATAAAGCAATCGAAAGATAATTTGTGATGGACTGGGTCGAAATTCTGTAATTTTACTTTTTGACACAATTTTCTCGAAAAACTGAAAAAAAATCATTTTTGAGATTTATGCATCAATTGAAAGGCGGCGCGATGCTCTGTACTTTAGTGGAAACCGCATCTTGTTTGGAGGCTTGGTTGAGGAGATAAAGCAATCGAAAGATAATTTGTGATGGGCTGGGTCGAAATTCTGTAATTTTACTTTTTGACACAATTTTCTCGAAAAACTGAAAAAAATCATTTTTGAGATTTATACATCAATTGAAAGGCGGCACGATGCTCTGTACTTTAGTGAAAACCGCATCTTGTTTGGAGGCTTGGTTGAGGAGATAAAGCAATCGAAAGATAATTTGTGATGGGCTGGGTCGAAATTCTGTAATTTTACTTTTTGACACAATTTTCTCGAAAAACTGAAAAAAAATCATTTTTGAGATTTATGCATCAATTGAAAGGCGGCGCGATGCTCTGTACTTTAGTGAAAACCGCATCTTGTTTGGAGGCTTGGTTGAGGAGATAAAGCAATCGAAAGATAATTTGTGATGGGCTGGGTCGAAATTCTGTAATTTTACTTTTTGACACAATTTTCTCGAAAAACTGAAAAAAAATCATTTTTGAGATTTATACATCAATTAAAGGCGGCGCGATGCTCTGTACTTTAGTGAAAACCGCATCTTGTTTGGAGGCTTGGTTGAGGAGATAAAGCAATCGAAAGATAATTTGTGATGGGCTGGGTCGAAATTCTGTAATTTTACTTTTTGACTAATTTTTCCGAAACGAGAGCTCGTAGAACCTTTTGGTTTGCAGTTGTGGGTAGAGCATTTAAATACCTTTCTTTTGATGTGTATTTTGATTGGGTGAGAAATAGTTTTGAAAATACAACTTTTTTTCGGCAAGGGATTAGCCCACAATTTTCTCGAAAAACTGAAAAAAAATCATTTTTGAGATTTATGCATCAATTGAAAGGCGGCGCGATGCTCTGTACTTTAGTGAAAACCGCATCTTGTTTGGAGGCTTAGTTGAGGAGATAAAGCAATCGAAAGATAATTTGTGATGGGCTGGGTCGAAATTCTGTAATTTTACTTTTTGACACAATTTTCTCGAAAAACTGAAAAAAAATCATTTTTGAGATTTATGCATCAATTGAAAGGCGGCGCGATGCTCTGTACTTTAGTGAAAACCGCATCTTGTTTGGAGGCTTGGTTGAGGAGATAAAGCAATCGAAAGATAATTTGTGATGGGCTGGGTCGAAATTCTGTAATTTTACTTTTTGACACAATTTTCTCGAAAAACTGAAAAAAAATCATTTTTGAGATTTATGCATCAATTGAAAGGCGGCGCGATGCTCTGTACTTTAGTGAAAACCGCATCTTGCTTTTAGGCTTGGTTGAGGAGATAAAGCAATCGAAAGATAATTTGTGATGGGCTGGGTCGAAATTCTGTAATTTTACTTTTTGACACAATTTTCTCGAAAAACTGAAAAAAAAAATCATTTTTGAGATTTATGCATCAATTGAAAGGCAGCGCGATGCTCTGTACTTTAGTGAAAACCGCATCTTGTTTGGAGGCTTGGTTGAGGAGATAAAGCAATCGAAAGATAATTTGTGATGGGCTGGGTCGAAATTCTGTAATTTTACTTTTTGACACAATTTTCTCGAAAAACTGAAAAAAAATCATTTTTGAGATTTATGCATCAATTGAAAGGCGGCGCGATGCTCTGTACTTTAGTGAAAACCGCATCTTGTTTGGAGGCTTGGTTGAGGAGATAAAGCAATCGAAAGATAATTTGTGATGGGCTGGGTCGAAATTCTGTAATTTTACTTTTTGACACAATTTTCTCGAAAAACTGAAAAAAAATCATTTTTGAGATTTATGCATCAATTGAAAGGCGGCGCGATGCTCTGTACTTTAGTGAAAACCGCATCTTGTTTGGAGGCTTGGTTGAGGAGATAAAGCAATCGAAAGATAATTTGTGATGGGCTGGGTCGAAATTCTGTAATTTTACTTTTTGACACAATTTTCTCGAAAAACTGAAAAAAAATCATTTTTGAGATTTATGCATCAATTGAAAGGCGGCGCGATGCTCTGTACTTTAGTGAAAACCGCATCTTGCTTTTAGGCTTGGTTGAGGAGATAAAGCAATCGAAAGATAATTTGTGATGGGCTGGGTCGAAATTCTGTAATTTTACTTTTTGACACAATTTTCTCGAAAAACTGAAAAAAAAAATCATTTTTGAGATTTATGCATCAATTGAAAGGCAGCGCGATGCTCTGTACTTTAGTGAAAACCGCATCTTGTTTGGAGGCTTGGTTGAGGAGATAAAGCAATCGAAAGATAATTTGTGATGGGCTGGGTCGAAATTCTGTAATTTTACTTTTTGACACAATTTTCTCGAAAAACTGAAAAAAAAATCATTTTTGAGATTTATGCATCAATTGAAAGGCGGCGCGATGCTCTGTACTTTAGTGAAAACCGCATCTTGTTTGGAGGCTTGGTTGAGGAGATAAAGCAATCGAAAGATAATTTGTGATGGGCTGGGTCGAAATTCTGTAATTTTACTTTTTGACTAATTTTTCCGAAACGAGAGCTCGTAGAACCTTTTGGTTTGCAGTTGTGGGTAGAGCATTTAAATACCTTTCTTTTGATGTGTATTTTGATTGGGTGGGAAATAGTTTTGAAAATACTACTTTTTTTCGGCAAGGGGTTAGCCCACAATTTTCTCGAAAAACTGAAAAAAATCATTTTTGAGATTTATGCATCAATTGAAAGGCGGCGCGATGCTCTGTACTTTAGTGAAAACCGCATCTTGTTTGGAGGCTTGGTTGAGGAGATAAAGCAATCGAAAGATAATTTGTGATGGGCTGGGTCGAAATTCTGTAATTTTACTTTTTGACACAATTTTCTCGAAAAACTGAAAAAAAATCATTTTTGAGATTTATACATCAATTGAAAGGCGGCGCGATGCTCTGTACTTTAGTGAAAACCGCATCTTGTTTGGAGGCTTGGTTGAGGAGATAAAGCAATCGAAAGATAATTTGTGATGGGCTGGGTCGAAATTCTGTAATTTTACTTTTTGACACAATTTTCTCGAAAAACTGAAAAAAAATCATTTTTGAGATTTATACATCAATTGAAAGGCGGCGCGATGCTCTGTACTTTAGTGAAAACCGCATCTTGTTTGGAGGCTTGGTTGAGGAGATAAGGCAATCGAAAGATAATTTGTGATGGGCTGGGTCGAAATTCTGTAATTTTACTTTTTGACACAATTTTCTCGAAAAACTGAAAAAAAATCATTTTTGAGATTTATGCATCAATTGAAAGGCGGCGCGATGCTCTGTACTTTAGTCAAAACCGCATCTTGTTTGGAGGCTTGGTTGAGGAGATAAAGCAATCGAAAGATAATTTGTGATGGGCTGGGTCGAAATTCTGTAATTTTACTTTTTGACACAATTTTCTCGAAAAACTGAAAAAAAATCATTTTTGAGATTTATGCATCAATTGAAAGGCGGCGCGATGCTCTGTACTTTAGTGAAAACCGCATCTTGTTTGGAGGCTTGGTTGAGGAGATAAAGCAATCGAAAGATAATTTGTGATGGGCTGGGTCGAAATTCTGTAATTTTACTTTTTGACACAATTTTCTCGAAAAACTGAAAAAAAATCATTTTTGAGATTTATGCATCAATTGAAAGGCGGCGCGATGCTCTGTACTTTAGTGAAAACCGCATCTTGTTTTTAGGCTTGGTTGAGGAGATAAAGCAATCGAAAGATAATTTGTGATGGGCTGGGTCGAAATTCTGTAATTTTACTTTTTGACACAATTTTCTCGAAAAACTGAAAAAAAAATCATTTTTGAGATTTATGCATCAATTGAAAGGCGGCGCGATGCTCTGTACTTTAGTGGAAACCGCATCTTGTTTGGAGGCTTGGTTGAGGAGATAAAGCAATTCAAAGATAATTTGTGATGGGCTGGGTCGAAATTCTGTAATTTTACTTTTTGACACAATTTTCTCGAAAAACTGAAAAAAAATCATTTTTGAGATTTATGCATCAATTGAAAGGCGGCGCGATGCTCTGTACTTTAGTGAAAACCGCATCTTGTTTGGAGGCTTGGTTGAGGAGATAAAGCAATCGAAAGATAATTTGTGATGGGCTGGGTCGAAATTCTGTAATTTTACTTTTTGACACAATTTTCTCGAAAAACTGAAGAAACATCATTTTTGAGATTTATACATCAATTGAAAGGCGGCGCGATGCTCTGTACTTTAGTGAAAACCGCATCTTGTTTGGAGGCTTGGTTGAGGAGATAAAGCAATCGAAAGATAATTTGTGATGGGCTGGGTCGAAATTCTGTAATTTTACTTTTTGACTAATTTTTCCGAAACGAGAGCTCGTAGAACCTTTTGGTTTGCAGTTGTGGGTAGAGCATTTAAATACCTTTCTTTTGATGTGTATTTTGATTGGGTGGGAAATAGTTTTGAAAATACTACTTTTTTTCGGCAAGGGGTTAGCCCACAATTTTCTCGAAAAACTGAAAAAAAATCATTTTTGAGATTTATGCATCAATTGAAAGGCGGCGCGATGCTCTGTACTTTAGTGAAAACCGCATCTTGTTTGGAGGCTTGGTTGAGGAGATAAAGCAATCGAAAGATAATTTGTGATGGGCTGGGTCGAAATTCTGTAATTTTACTTTTTGACACAATTTTCTCGAAAAACTGAAAAAAAAATCATTTTTGAGATTTATACATCAATTGAAAGGCGGCGCGATGCTCTGTACTTTAGTGAAAACCGCATCTTGTTTGGAGGCTTGGTTGAGGAGATAAAGCAATCGAAAGATAATTTGTGATGGGCTGGGTCGAAATTCTGTAATTTTACTTTTTGACACAATTTTCTCGAAAAACTGAAGAAAAATCATTTTTGAGATTTATACATCAATTGAAAGGCGGAGCGATGCTCTGTACTTTAGTGAAAACCGCATCTTGTTTGGAGGCTTGGTTGAGGAGATAAAGCAATCGAAAGATAATTTATGATGGGCTGGGTCGAAATTCTGTAATTTTACTCTTTGACTAATTTTTCCGAAACGAGAGCTCGTAGAACCTTTTGGTTTGCAGTTGTGGGTAGAGCATTTAAATACCTTTCTTTTGATGTGTATTTTGATTGGGTGGGAAATAGTTTTGAAAATACTACTTTTTTTCGGCAAGGGGTTAGCCCACAATTTTCTCGAAAAACTGAAAAAAAATCATTTTTGAGATTTATGCATCAATTGAAAGGCGGCGCGATGCTCTGTACTTTAGTGAAAACCGCATCTTGTTTGGAGGCTTGGTTGAGGAGATAAAGCAATCGAAAGATAATTTGTGATGGGCTGGGTCGAAATTCTGTAATTTTACTTTTTGACACAATTTTCTCGAAAAACTGAAAAAAAATCATTTTTGAGATTTATGCATCAATTGAAAGGCGGCGGCGCGATGCTCTGTACTTTAGTGAAAACCGCATCTTGTTTGGAGGCTTGGTTGAGGAGATAAAGCAATCGAAAGATAATTTGTGATGGGCTGGGTCGAAATTCTGTAATTTTACTTTTGGACTAATTTTTCCGAAACGAGAGCTCGTAGAACCTTTTGGTTTGCAGTTGTGGGTAGAGCATTTAAATACCTTTCTTTTGATGTGTATTTTGATTGGGTGAGAAATAGTTTTGAAAATACAACTATTTTTCGGCAAGGGGTTAGCCCACAATTTTCTCGAAAAACTGAAAAAAAAATCATTTTTGAGATTTATGCATCAATTGAAAGGCGGCGCGATGCTCTGTACTTTAGTGAAAACCGCATCTTGTTTGGAGGCTTGGTTGAGGAGATAAAGCAATCGAAAGATAATTTGTGATGGGCTGGGTCGAAATTCTGTAATTTTACTTTTTGACACAATTTTCTCGAAAAACTGAAAAAAAAAATCATTTTTGAGATTTATGCATCAATTGAAAGGCGGCGCGATGCTCTGTACTTTAGTGAAAACCGCATCTTGTTTGGAGGCTTGGTTGAGGAGATAAAGCAATCGAAAGATAATTTGTGATGGGCTGGGTCGAAATTCTGTAATTTTACTTTTTGACTAATTTTTCCGAAACGAGAGCTCGTAGAACCTTTTGGTTTGCAGTTGTGGGTAGAGCATTTAAATACCTTTCTTTTGATGTGTATTTTGATTGGGTGGGAAATAGTTTTGAAAATACTACTTTTTTTCGGCAAGGGGTTAGCCCACAATTTTCTCGAAAAACTGAAAAAAAATCATTTTTGAGATTTATGCATCAATTGAAAGGCGGCGCGATGCTCTGTACTTTAGTGAAAACCGCATCTTGTTTGGAGGCTTGGTTGAGGAGATAAAGCAATCGAAAGATAATTTGTGATGGGCTGGGTCGAAATTCTGTAATTTTACTTTTTGACACAATTTTCTCGAAAAACTGAAAAAAAAATCATTTTTGAGATTTATACATCAATTGAAAGGCGGCGCGATGCTCTGTACTTTAGTGAAAACCGCATCTTGTTTGGAGGCTTGGTTGAGGAGATAAAGCAATCGAAAGATAATTTGTGATGGGCTGGGTCGAAATTCTGTAATTTTACTTTTTGACACAATTTTCTCGAAAAACTGAAAAAAAAAAATCATTTTTGAGATTTATGCATCAATTGAAAGGCGGCGCGATGCTCTGTACTTTAGTGAAAACCGCATCTTGTTTGGAGGCTTGGTTGAGGAGATAAAGCAATCGAAAGATAATTTGTGATGGGCTGGGTCGAAATTCTGTAATTTTACTTTTTGACTAATTTTTCCGAAACGAGAGCTCGTAGAACCTTTTGGTTTGCAGTTGTGGGTAGAGCATTTAAATACCTTTCTTTTGATGTGTATTTTGATTGGGTGGGAAATAGTTTTGAAAATACTACTTTTTTTCGGCAAGGGGTTAGCCCACAATTTTCTCGAAAAACTGAAAAAAAATCATTTTTGAGATTTATGCATCAATTGAAAGGCGGCGCGATGCTCTGTACTTTAGTGAAAACCGCATCTTGTTTGGAGGCTTGGTTGAGGAGATAAAGCAATCGAAAGATAATTTGTGATGGGCTGGGTCGAAATTCTGTAATTTTACTTTTTGACACAATTTTCTCGAAAAACTGAAAAAAAGTCATTTTTGAGATTAATGCATCAATTGAAAGGCGGCGCGATGCTCTGTACTTTAGTGAAAACCGCATCTTGTTTGGAGGCTTGGTTGAGGAGATAAAGCAATCGAAAGATAATTTGTGATGGGCTGGGTCGAAATTCTGTAATTTTACTTTTTGACACAATTTTCTCGAAAAACTGAAAAAAAAATCATTTTTGAGATTTATGCATCAATTGAAAGGCGGCGCGATGCTCTGTACTTTAGTGAAAACCGCATCTTGTTTGGAGGCTTGGTTGAGGAGATAAAGCAATCGAAAGATAATTTGTGATGGGCTGGGTCGAAATTCTGTAATTTTACTTTTTGACTAATTTTTCCGAAACGAGAGCTCGTAGAACCTTTTGGTTTGCAGTTGTGGGTAGAGCATTTAAATACCTTTCTTTTGATGTGTATTTTGATTGGGTGGGAAATAGTTTTGAAAATACTACTTTTTTTCGGCAAGGGGTTAGCCCACAATTTTCTCGAAAAACTGAAAAAAAATCATTTTTGAGATTTATGCATCAATTGAAAGGCGGCGCGATGCTCTGTACTTTAGTGAAAACCGCATCTTGTTTGGAGGCTTGGTTGAGGAGATAAAGCAATCGAAAGATAATTTGTGATGGGCTGGGTCGAAATTCTGTAATTTTACTTTTTGACACAATTTTCTCGAAAAACTGAAAAAAAAATCATTTTTGAGATTTATACATCAATTGAAAGGCGGCGCGATGCTCTGTACTTTAGTGAAAACCGCATCTTGTTTGGAGGCTTGGTTGAGGAGATAAAGCAATCGAAAGATAATTTGTGATGGGCTGGGTCGAAATTCTGTAATTTTACTTTTTGACACAATTTTCTCGAAAAACTGAAAAAAAAAAATCATTTTTGAGATTTATGCATCAATTGAAAGGCGGCGCGATGCTCTGTACTTTAGTGAAAACCGCATCTTGTTTGGAGGCTTGGTTGAGGAGATAAAGCAATCGAAAGATAATTTGTGATGGGCTGGGTCGAAATTCTGTAATTTTACTTTTTGACTAATTTTTCCGAAACGAGAGCTCGTAGAACCTTTTGGTTTGCAGTTGTGGGTAGAGCATTTAAATACCTTTCTTTTGATGTGTATTTTGATTGGGTGGGAAATAGTTTTGAAAATACTACTTTTTTTCGGCAAGGGGTTAGCCCACAATTTTCTCGAAAAACTGAAAAAAAATCATTTTTGAGATTTATGCATCAATTGAAAGGCGGCGCGATGCTCTGTACTTTAGTGAAAACCGCATCTTGTTTGGAGGCCTGGTTGAGGAGATAAAGCAATCGAAAGATAATTTGTGATGGGCTGGGTCGAAATTCTGTAATTTTACTTTTTGACACAATTTTCTCGAAAAACTGAAAAAAAGTCATTTTTGAGATTAATGCATCAATTGAAAGGCGGCGCGATGCTCTGTACTTTAGTGAAAACCGCATCTTGTTTGGAGGCTTGGTTGAGGAGATAAAGCAATCGAAAGATAATTTGTGATGGGCTGGGTCGAAATTCTGTAATTTTACTTTTTGACACAATTTTCTCGAAAAACTGAAAAAAAATCATTTTTGAGATTTATGCATCAATTGAAAGGCGGCGCGATGCTCTGTACTTTAGTGAAAACCGCATCTTGTTTGGAGGCTTGGTTGAGGAGATAAAGCAATCGAAAGATAATTTGTGATGGGCTGGGTCGAAATTCTGTAATTTTACTTTTTGACACAATTTTCTCGAAAAACTGAAAAAAAATCATTTTTGAGATTTATGCATCAATTGAAAGGCGGCGCGATGCTCTGTACTTTAGTGAAAACCGCATCTTGTTTGGAGGCTTGGTTGAGGAGATAAAGCAATCGAAAGATAATTTGTGATGGGCTGGGTCGAAATTCTGTAATTTTACTCGTAGAACCTTTTGGTTTGCAGTTGTGGGTAGAGCATTTAAATACCTTTCTTTTGATGTGTATTTTGATTGGGTGGGAAATAGTTTTGAAAATACTACTTTTTTTCGGCAAGGGGTTAGCCCACAATTTTCTCGAAAAACTGAAAAAAAAATCATTTTTGAGATTTATGCATCAATTGAAAGGCGGCGCGATGCTCTGTACTTTAGTGAAAACCGCATCTTGTTTGGAGGCTTGGTTGAGGAGATAAAGCAATCGAAAGATAATTTGTGATGGGCTGGGTCGAAATTCTGTAATTTTACTTTTTGACACAATTTTCTCGAAAAACTGAAAAAAAATCATTTTTGAGATTTATGCATCAATTGAAAGGCGGCGCGATGCTCTGTACTTTAGTGAAAACCGCATCTTGTTTGGAGGCTTGGTTGAGGAGATAAAGCAATCGAAAGATAATTTGTGATGGGCTGGGTCGAAATTCTGTAATTTTACTTTTTGACACAATTTTCTCGAAAAACTGAAAAAAAATCATTTTTGAGATTTATGCATCAATTGAAAGGCGGCGCGATGCTCTGTACTTTAGTGAAAACCGCATCTTGTTTGGAGGCTTGGTTGAGGAGATAAAGCAATCGAAAGATAATTTGTGATGGGCTGGGTCGAAATTCTGTAATTTTACTTTTTGACACAATTTTCTCGAAAAACTGAAAAAAAAATCATTTTTGAGATTTATACATCAATTGAAAGGCGGCGCGATGCTCTGTACTTTAGTGAAAACCGCATCTTGTTTGGAGGCTTGGTTGAGGAGATAAAGCAATCGAAAGATAATTTGTGATGGGCTGGGTCGAAATTCTGTAATTTTACTTTTTGACTAATTTTTCCGAAACGAGAGCTCGTAGAACCTTTTGGTTTGCAGTTGTGGGTAGAGCATTTAAATACCTTTCTTTTGATGTGTATTTTGATTGGGTGGGAAATAGTTTTGAAAATACTACTTTTTTTCGGCAAGGGGTTAGCCCACAATTTTCTCGAAAAACTGAAAAAAAATCATTTTTGAGATTTATGCATCAATTGAAAGGCGGCGCGATGCTCTGTACTTTAGTGAAAACCGCATCTTGTTTGGAGGCTTGGTTGAGGAGATAAAGCAATCGAAAGATAATTTGTGATGGGCTGGGTCGAAATTCTGTAATTTTACTTTTTGACACAATTTTCTCGAAAAACTGAAAAAAATCATTTTTGAGATTTATGCATCAATTGAAAGGCGGCGCGATGCTCTGTACTTTAGTGAAAACCGCATCTTGTTTGGAGGCTTGGTTGAGGAGATAAAGCAATCGAAAGATAATTTGTGATGGGCTGGGTCGAAATTCTGTAATTTTACTTTTTGACACAATTTTCTCGAAAAACTGAAAAAAAATCATTTTTGAGATTTATGCATCAATTGAAAGGCGGCGTGATGCTCTGTACTTTAGTGAAAACCGCATCTTGTTTGGAGGCTTGGTTGAGGAGATAAAGCAATCGAAAGATAATTTGTGATGGGCTGGGTCGAAATTCTGTAATTTTACTTTTTGACTAATTTTTCCGAAACGAGATCTCGTAGAACCTTTTGGTTTGCAGTTGTGGGTAGAGCATTTAAATACCTTTCTTTTGATGTGTATTTTGATTGGGTGGGAAATAGTTTTGAAAATACTACTTTTTTTCGGCAAGGGGTTAGCCCACAATTTTCTCGAAAAACTGAAAAAAAATCATATTTGAGATTTATGCATCAATTGGAAG
>CAKKTC010000345.1:0-2500 GCA_920104205.1 Eupeodes latifasciatus
TGATGATGATGATGATGATGATGATGATGATGATGATGATGATGATGATGATGATGATGATGATGATGATGATGATGATGATGATGATGATGATGATGATGATGATGATGATGATGATGATGATGATGATGATGATGATGATGATGATGATGATGATGATGATGATGATGATGATGATGATGATGATGATGATGATGATGATGATGATGATGATGATGATGATGATGATGATGATGATGATGATGATGATGATGATGATGATGATGATGATGATGATGATGATGATGATGATGATGATGATGATGATGATGATGATGATGATGATGATGATGATGATGATGATGATGATGATGATGATGATGATGATGATGATGATGATGATGATGATGATGATGATGATGATGATGATGATGATGATGATGATGATGATGATGATGATGATGATGATGATGATGATGATGATGATGATGATGATGATGATGATGATGATGATGATGATGATGATGATGATGATGATGATGATGATGATGATGATGATGATGATGATGATGATGATGATGATGATGATGATGATGATGATGATGATGATGATGATGATGATGATGATGATGATGATGATGATGATGATGATGATGATGATGATGATGATGATGATGATGATGATGATGATGATGATGATGATGATGATGATGATGATGATGATGATGATGATGATGATGATGATGATGATGATGATGATGATGATGATGATGATGATGATGATGATGATGATGATGATGATGATGATGATGATGATGATGATGATGATGATGATGATGATGATGATGATGATGATGATGATGATGATGATGATGATGATGATGATGATGATGATGATGATGATGATGATGATGATGATGATGATGATGATGATGATGATGATGATGATGATGATGATGATGATGATGATGATGATGATGATGATGATGATGATGATGATGATGATGATGATGATGATGATGATGATGATGATGATGATGATGATGATGATGATGATGATGATGATGATGATGATGATGATGATGATGATGATGATGATGATGATGATGATGATGATGATGATGATGATGATGATGATGATGATGATGATGATGATGATGATGATGATGATGATGATGATGATGATGATGATGATGATGATGATGATGATGATGATGATGATGATGATGATGATGATGATGATGATGATGATGATGATGATGATGATGATGATGATGATGATGATGATGATGATGATGATGATGATGATGATGATGATGATGATGATGATGATGATGATGATGATGATGATGATGATGATGATGATGATGATGATGATGATGATGATGATGATGATGATGATGATGATGATGATGATGATGATGATGATGATGATGATGATGATGATGATGATGATGATGATGATGATGATGATGATGATGATGATGATGATGATGATGATGATGATGATGATGATGATGATGATGATGATGATGATGATGATGATGATGATGATGATGATGATGATGATGATGATGATGATGATGATGATGATGATGATGATGATGATGATGATGATGATGATGATGATGATGATGATGATGATGATGATGATGATGATGATGATGATGATGATGATGATGATGATGATGATGATGATGATGATGATGATGATGATGATGATGATGATGATGATGATGATGATGATGATGATGATGATGATGATGATGATGATGATGATGATGATGATGATGATGATGATGATGATGATGATGATGATGATGATGATGATGATGATGATGATGATGATGATGATGATGATGATGATGATGATGATGATGATGATGATGATGATGATGATGGTGATGGTGAGATGGTGATGGTGAGATGATGATGATGATGATGATGATGATGATGATGATGATGATGATGATGATGATGATGATGATGATGATGATGATGATGATGATGATGATGATGATGATGATGATGATGATGATGATGATGATGATGATGATGATGATGATGATGATGATGATGATGATGATGATGATGATGATGATGATGATGATGATGATGATGATGATGATGATGATGATGATGATGATGATGATGATGATGATGATGATGATGATGATGATGATGATGATGATGATGATGATGATGATGATGATGATGATGATGATGATGATGATGATGATGATGATGATGATGATGATGATGATGATGATGATGATGATGATGATGATGATGATGATGATGATGATGATGATGATGATGATGATGATGATGATGATGATGATGATGATGATGATGATGATGATGATGATGATGATGATGATGATGATGATGATGATGATGATGATGATGATGATGATGATGATGATGATGATGATGATGATGATGATGATGATGATGATGATGATGATGATGATGATGATGATGATGATGATGATGATGATGATGATGATGATGATGATGA
>CAKKTC010000345.1:12500-27068 GCA_920104205.1 Eupeodes latifasciatus
CAAAACCGTCTTCTTCAAGAAGTAACCTATAATAACACAGAAAGTGTAGAGACCGCATTGTATGCTAAGAAACGCTTCAATCAAAAAAACAAAAAAAAACAATCTCACAAGTCTGTGAAATGCTACGTGTGTGACAAGGTAGGCCATTTCGCAAACAAGTGTCCAAACAGAAAGAATAAAGACGAGTCGTTACTTATATGTTCTTTCATGGCTCAATCAAGCTCGTCACAAGATTGGTACATCGATTCAGGGGCATCCGCGCACATGACAATGAGTGACGTCAATTTGGTAGAAGTGCGTGAACCTATACAAAATAAAATCCTCGTAGGTAATAACTCTCATCTTGCTGTGGAGCGAGTTGGGGACATAAAAATGTCAATTGGAACAAGTTCACGTCAAAACTACGATGTCACAGTGA
Organism: Eupeodes latifasciatus; assembly: GCA_920104205.1. Classification (NCBI taxonomy): domain Eukaryota; kingdom Metazoa; phylum Arthropoda; class Insecta; order Diptera; family Syrphidae; genus Eupeodes; species Eupeodes latifasciatus. The sequence goes on from CAKKTC010000345.1 coordinate 12,919, forward strand.
AAGATGTACTGCATGTTCCAAATATCTGTGCAAATCTCATGTCTGTGAGTCAGATGGCTAAACATGGCAACACTATGGTCTTCGATAAAGAAAGTTGCCGAATATACGATTCAACAAAATCATTAATTGCGACTGCACCTCTTGTTAATGATCTATATAAATTAAACTGTTCTACAGATCGATCAGCAACTGCGATGATGGCAACCGACAAAAATATATGGCATCGTCGTTTGGGCCATACTTGTGATGCAAACCTAAAGAAGATTCGGACGGCAGTGATTGGTGTGGACTTTGCGGAGGGTAGTGACAGCAATAAGTGCGAAATTTGTGTCAAAGGTAAGCTGACACGTGCATTTTTTGAGGCAAGTGACAACGGAGCAACAAGTGTATTAGAGTTAGTCCACAGCGATGTCGCATTTATGCCCACGCGCTCTTTTGGAGGAGCAAAATATTTCGTCACATTTATAGATGACTATAGCCGCAAGGTGTTCTTGTACCCGATGAAAAATAAAAATGAGGTTTTTAGCATTTTTAAGAACTTCCTGAGTTTTGTTGAAAATCAACATGGGTGCAAAATAAAAACACTTCGCACTGACAATGGCACCGAATATTGCAACAAACAATTCGATACATTCACGGCAAAACATGGCATCCTACATTAGCGAACAGTACCGCATACGCCGGAGCAGAATGGTGTGGCTGAGCGAATGAACCGAACGATACTGGAGAAAGTTCGGTGTATGCTTTTCGATAGTAATCTGAGTGACAGTTTTTGGGCAGAAGCGGCGACAACAGCAGCTTATTTGATCAACCGTATTCCATGTCGAGGTATGACAGACGAAACACCAGAGGAGAGATGGACGAAGCGAAAGCCTGACTTGTCAATGCTAAGGGTATTTGGGTGTAAGGCAATGGCTCATATACCAAAAGTTCAGCGCAGCAAATTGGCACCGAAGGCAGTTGAGTGCATTTTTGTTGGATACAGCGAGCAAAGCAAAGCTTACCGGCTGTATGACAAAAAGGCGAGAAAAGTAATCGTGAGCAGAGATGTTACTTTCATCGAATCGAGTGAAGATAAGGTAACTCAATCAAAACTCAATTCTAATGGTTCTGTTTTTCTTCCAAAGGCACCTACTGAAGATGAAACTCATGTGAGTGATGTATATGAAAGCGATTCAAGTGGGGAGAGTGAATCGGATAGCGAATTGAACGAGGCATGTGATGATGATTTGAGTGAGGCTGGTGATGAGGACATAGGTGTGGCTGTAGTAAACAATCAAAATTCGTCAAATGTTTGCATGAACTATGCAGATGCTAATGATTCAGTCATCATCATGCCCCACCAAGATGAAACAATCGTAGAAATTAGCGATACAATGGAAGAAAATGAATCTACAAATAACGAATTCAGTGAGGCTGGTGAGAGTGAGAATTCGTCATATACTTCTGTCGCTGAGACTGATTTCGACGTTGCTGCCAGTGAGATATGCGCTGTTCCATGTCCTTTAACAACCGATCAGATCGAAAGCCCAAGACAAACTGCGAAAGCTCGTGATGCTCTTAGTTTACATGCGATGCTTGCAGCAGCTACGGAAGACGTTTGTGAACCGAAGTCTTATGAGGAGGCTAGGCAATGCGGCGAGAAAGGGGAGTGGGAGGCAGCGATGAAGTCTGAGTATGCGGCCTTGATGGCGAATAAAACTTGGGAGCTGTGTGAGCTTCCTGCTGGTCGAAAAGCAATTGATAGTAAGTGGGTCTACAAAGTCAAGCGCGATGCAACTGGTTGTATCGAAAGGTACAAAGCTCGGCTTGTAATCAAAGGCTACAGTCAAGTCAAAGGCATAGATTATGACGAGACGTTTTCGCCTGTTGCTCGGTACTGCTCAATTCGTTTTTTGTTGGCGATGGCAGCCAAGTACAAATTAATCATTCACCAGATGGACGCAGTGACTGCCTTTCTTCAAGGCGATTTGAGAGAGGAGATTTATATGCAGCAACCAGAAGGGTTTAGCGATAAAACGGCGAAGGTCTGTCGCTTGAAGCGAGCGTTGTATGGTTTGAAGCAGGCAAGTCGTGTGTGGAACGACAAGTTAAATGAAGTGCTCGTTCGGGTACTTAAATTCAAGCGATCGTCAATAGACCAATGTATCTATTATAAACATTCAAATCAAAATACCATAATACTGGCTGTGTGGGTGGATGATATTATGATATTCTCGAGCAACGCAACAATGTGTACCAAGTTAAAGAATGAATTGTCAACTCAATTCAAAATGAAAGACCTAGGTGAGGCGAAATCATTACTTGGTATGAATATTACTCGATATGCAGATGGTTCTCTTTCGATTGATCAGCGTCACTACATATCAACATTCCTTAAGCGCTTTAACATGGAGGAATGTAATCCAGTCAACACTCCATTGGATCCCAACCAAAAATTGTCTGAAGAGTTGTGTCCGAAAACAGATGGTGAGAAACGAGAAATGGCAAACGTTCCTTATCAAGAGGCGATAGGGTGCATTATGTATGCTGCACAGATTAGTCGGCCAGATGTTTGCTTCGCTGTTAGTGCCCTTAGTAGGTACAACAATAACTATGGTCGTGCACACTGGGCGGTGGTAAAGAGGGTGCTACGATATTTGAAGGGTACAATCGATTTCAAATTATTGTTTATTCCAAAGCAAAATGATGAAGTGGTAGGTTTCTGCGACGCCGATTGGGCTAGTGACTTGGACAAAAGACGTTCAACAACTGGCTATGTATTTTTGTCACAAGGCGCTGCAATTTCTTGGACTTGTCGTCGTCAACCAACAATAGCTTTGTCTTCTACCGAAGCAGAGTTTATGTCGATGGTTGCAGCTATACAAGAAGCGCTTTGGTTAAAGCGTTTTGAAACCGAAATATTTTTGGAGGCATCAAAAACGATTCTTTTGTATTGCGATAACCAGGGAGCAATCAGTTTGGCGAAAAATAAAAATTATCATGCGCGCACAAAACATATTGATGTGCGCAAATACTTCATACAAGAACACTTGTACCAAGACGTCGAAGGTGAAATCAAATTAAATTTACAATACAAGTCGACAAATGAAATGGTTGCAGACATATTGACCAAGGCCGTTAATAGCGCAAAGCTTAACAAATTTATTACAGATTTTGGGCTGAATTGTTATTAGTAATTTTGAATATGTATTCTTTTTTTTTTTATTTAATAATTTCTTTAAATTTTTTCTTACACATAAATTGAATTGTTAATTAATTATTTTTTTTTATGAAACACTAGTGAGGCTGTTGTAATAATTAATATAATAGTGTTCCATTTAGTTCTGTTCTCATTTATCATTGAACAACTCTTTTATCTTAATCTAATAGCACTGTCCGGATAACAATAATAAAAGCTCATTACAAATGTCATTTAAACTTATGTCAAATAATAAACCTTCTTCTCTTCTGAATCATCAAAGTACTCGGACGTCTTTTCATTATTAGTATATTAATCTGTGCACTATATAATAATCGTAGCTTTATTTCTTCAGACGATGATGATGATGATGATGATGATGATGATGATGATGATGATGATGATGGTGATGATGATGATGATGATGATGATGATGATGATGATGATGATGATGATGATGATGATGATGATGATGATGATGATGATGATGATGATGATGATGATGATGATGATGATGATGATGATGATGATGATGATGATGATGATGATGATGATGATGATGATGATGATGATGATGATGATGATGATGATGATGATGATGATGATGATGATGATGATGATGATGATGATGATGATGATGATGATGATGATGATGATGATGATGATGATGATGATGATGATGATGATGATGATGATGATGATGATGATGATGATGATGATGATGATGATGATGATGATGATGATGATGATGATGATGATGATGATGATGATGATGATGATGATGATGATGATGATGATGATGATGATGATGATGATGATGATGATGATGATGATGATGATGATGATGATGATGATGATGATGATGATGATGATGATGATGATGATGATGATGATGATGATGATGATGATGATGATGATGATGATGATGATGATGATGATGATGATGATGATGATGATGATGATGATGATGATGATGATGATGATGATGATGATGATGATGATGATGATGATGATGATGATGATGATGATGATGATGATGATGATGATGATGATGATGATGATGATGATGATGATGATGATGATGATGATGATGATGATGATGATGATGATGATGATGATGATGATGATGATGATGATGATGATGATGATGATGATGATGATGATGATGATGATGATGATGATGATGATGATGATGATGATGATGATGATGATGATGATGATGATGATGATGATGATGATGATGATGATGATGATGATGATGATGATGATGATGATGATGATGATGATGATGATGATGATGATGATGATGATGATGATGATGATGATGATGATGATGATGATGATGATGATGATGATGATGATGATGATGATGATGATGATGATGATGATGATGATGATGATGATGATGATGATGATGATGATGATGATGATGATGATGATGATGATGATGATGATGATGATGATGATGATGATGATGATGATGATGATGATGATGATGATGATGATGATGATGATGATGATGATGATGATGATGATGATGATGATGATGATGATGATGATGATGATGATGATGATGATGATGATGATGATGATGATGATGATGATGATGATGATGATGATGATGATGATGATGATGATGATGATGATGATGATGATGATGATGATGATGATGATGATGATGATGATGATGATGATGATGATGATGATGATGATGATGATGATGATGATGATGATGATGATGATGATGATGATGATGATGATGATGATGATGATGATGATGATGATGATGATGATGATGATGATGATGATGATGATGATGATGATGATGATGATGATGATGATGATGATGATGATGATGATGATGATGATGATGATGATGATGATGATGATGATGATGATGATGATGATGATGATGATGATGATGATGATGATGATGATGATGATGATGATGATGATGATGATGATGATGATGATGATGATGATGATGATGATGATGATGATGATGATGATGATGATGATGATGATGATGATGATGATGATGATGATGATGATGATGATGATGATGATGATGATGATGATGATGATGATGATGATGATGATGATGATGATGATGATGATGATGATGATGATGATGATGATGATGATGATGATGATGATGATGATGATGATGATGATGATGATGATGATGATGATGATGATGATGATGATGATGATGATGATGATGATGATGATGATGATGATGATGATGATGATGATGATGATGATGATGATGATGATGATGATGATGATGATGATGATGATGATGATGATGATGATGATGATGATGATGATGATGATGATGATGATGATGATGATGATGATGATGATGATGATGATGATGATGATGATGATGATGATGATGATGATGATGATGATGATGATGATGATGATGATGATGATGATGATGATGATGATGATGATGATGATGATGATGATGATGATGATGATGATGATGATGATGATGATGATGATGATGATGATGATGATGATGATGATGATGATGATGATGATGATGATGATGATGATGATGATGATGATGATGATGATGATGATGATGATGATGATGATGATGATGATGATGATGATGATGATGATGATGATGATGATGATGATGATGATGATGATGATGATGATGATGATGATGATGATGATGATGATGATGATGATGATGATGATGATGATGATGATGATGATGATGATGATGATGATGATGATGATGATGATGATGATGATGATGATGATGATGATGATGATGATGATGATGATGATGATGATGATGATGATGATGATGATGATGATGATGATGATGATGATGATGATGATGATGATGATGATGATGATGATGATGATGATGATGATGATGATGATGATGATGATGATGATGATGATGATGATGATGATGATGATGATGATGATGATGATGATGATGATGATGATGATGATGATGATGATGATGATGATGATGATGATGATGATGATGATGATGATGATGATGATGATGATGATGATGATGATGATGATGATGATGATGATGATGATGATGATGATGATGATGATGATGATGATGATGATGATGATGATGATGATGATGATGATGATGATGATGATGATGATGATGATGATGATGATGATGATGATGATGATGATGATGATGATGATGATGATGATGATGATGATGATGATGATGATGATGATGATGATGATGATGATGATGATGATGATGATGATGATGATGATGATGATGATGATGATGATGATGATGATGATGATGATGATGATGATGATGATGATGATGATGATGATGATGATGATGATGATGATGATGATGATGATGATGATGATGATGATGATGATGATGATGATGATGATGATGATGATGATGATGATGATGATGATGATGATGATGATGATGATGATGATGATGATGATGATGATGATGATGATGATGATGATGATGATGATGATGATGATGATGATGATGATGATGATGATGATGATGATGATGATGATGATGATGATGATGATGATGATGATGATGATGATGATGATGATGATGATGATGATGATGATGATGATGATGATGATGATGATGATGATGATGATGATGATGATGATGATGATGATGATGATGATGATGATGATGATGATGATGATGATGATGATGATGATGATGATGATGATGATGATGATGATGATGATGATGATGATGATGATGATGATGATGATGATGATGATGATGATGATGATGATGATGATGATGATGATGATGATGATGATGATGATGATGATGATGATGATGATGATGATGATGATGATGATGATGATGATGATGATGATGATGATGATGATGATGATGATGATGATGATGATGATGATGATGATGATGATGATGATGATGATGATGATGATGATGATGATGATGATGATGATGATGATGATGATGATGATGATGATGATGATGATGATGATGATGATGATGATGATGATGATGATGATGATGATGATGATGATGATGATGATGATGATGATGATGATGATGATGATGATGATGATGATGATGATGATGATGATGATGATGATGATGATGATGATGATGATGATGATGATGATGATGATGATGATGATGATGATGATGATGATGATGATGATGATGATGATGATGATGATGATGATGATGATGATGATGATGATGATGATGATGATGATGATGATGATGATGATGATGATGATGATGATGATGATGATGATGATGATGATGATGATGATGATGATGATGATGATGATGATGATGATGATGATGATGATGATGATGATGATGATGATGATGATGATGATGATGATGATGATGATGATGATGATGATGATGATGATGATGATGATGATGATGATGATGATGATGATGATGATGATGATGATGATGATGATGATGATGATGATGATGATGATGATGATGATGATGATGATGATGATGATGATGATGATGATGATGATGATGATGATGATGATGATGATGATGATGATGATGATGATGATGATGATGATGATGATGATGATGATGATGATGATGATGATGATGATGATGATGATGATGATGATGATGATGATGATGATGATGATGATGATGATGATGATGATGATGATGATGATGATGATGATGATGATGATGATGATGATGATGATGATGATGATGATGATGATGATGATGATGATGATGATGATGATGATGATGATGATGATGATGATGATGATGATGATGATGATGATGATGATGATGATGATGATGATGATGATGATGATGATGATGATGATGATGATGATGATGATGATGATGATGATGATGATGATGATGATGATGATGATGATGATGATGATGATGATGATGATGATGATGATGATGATGATGATGATGATGATGATGATGATGATGATGATGATGATGATGATGATGATGATGATGATGATGATGATGATGATGATGATGATGATGATGATGATGATGATGATGATGATGATGATGATGATGATGATGATGATGATGATGATGATGATGATGATGATGATGATGATGATGATGATGATGATGATGATGATGATGATGATGATGATGATGATGATGATGATGATGATGATGATGATGATGATGATGATGATGATGATGATGATGATGATGATGATGATGATGATGATGATGATGATGATGATGATGATGATGATGATGATGATGATGATGATGATGATGATGATGATGATGATGATGATGATGATGATGATGATGATGATGATGATGATGATGATGATGATGATGATGATGATGATGATGATGATGATGATGATGATGATGATGATGATGATGATGATGATGATGATGATGATGATGATGATGATGATGATGATGATGATGATGATGATGATGATGATGATGATGATGATGATGATGATGATGATGATGATGATGATGATGATGATGATGATGATGATGATGATGATGATGATGATGATGATGATGATGATGATGATGATGATGATGATGATGATGATGATGATGATGATGATGATGATGATGATGATGATGATGATGATGATGATGATGATGATGATGATGATGATGATGATGATGATGATGATGATGATGATGATGATGATGATGATGATGATGATGATGATGATGATGATGATGATGATGATGATGATGATGATGATGATGATGATGATGATGATGATGATGATGATGATGATGATGATGATGATGATGATGATGATGATGATGATGATGATGATGATGATGATGATGATGATGATGATGATGATGATGATGATGATGATGATGATGATGATGATGATGATGATGATGATGATGATGATGATGATGATGATGATGATGATGATGATGATGATGATGATGATGATGATGATGATGATGATGATGATGATGATGATGATGATGATGATGATGATGATGATGATGATGATGATGATGATGATGATGATGATGATGATGATGATGATGATGATGATGATGATGATGATGATGATGATGATGATGATGATGATGATGATGATGATGATGATGATGATGATGATGATGATGATGATGATGATGATGATGATGATGATGATGATGATGATGATGATGATGATGATGATGATGATGATGATGATGATGATGATGATGATGATGATGATGATGATGATGATGATGATGATGATGATGATGATGATGATGATGATGATGATGATGATGATGATGATGATGATGATGATGATGATGATGATGATGATGATGATGATGATGATGATGATGATGATGATGATGATGATGATGATGATGATGATGATGATGATGATGATGATGATGATGATGATGATGATGATGATGATGATGATGATGATGATGATGATGATGATGATGATGATGATGATGATGATGATGATGATGATGATGATGATGATGATGATGATGATGATGATGATGATGATGATGATGATGATGATGATGATGATGATGATGATGATGATGATGATGATGATGATGATGATGATGATGATGATGATGATGATGATGATGATGATGATGATGATGATGATGATGATGATGATGATGATGATGATGATGATGATGATGATGATGATGATGATGATGATGATGATGATGATGATGATGATGATGATGATGATGATGATGATGATGATGATGATGATGATGATGATGATGATGATGATGATGATGATGATGATGATGATGATGATGATGATGATGATGATGATGATGATGATGATGATGATGATGATGATGATGATGATGATGATGATGATGATGATGATGATGATGATGATGATGATGATGATGATGATGATGATGATGATGATGATGATGATGATGATGATGATGATGATGATGATGATGATGATGATGATGATGATGATGATGATGATGATGATGATGATGATGATGATGATGATGATGATGATGATGATGATGATGATGATGATGATGATGATGATGATGATGATGATGATGATGATGATGATGATGATGATGATGATGATGATGATGATGATGATGATGATGATGATGATGATGATGATGATGATGATGATGATGATGATGATGATGATGATGATGATGATGATGATGATGATGATGATGATGATGATGATGATGATGATGATGATGATGATGATGATGATGATGATGATGATGATGATGATGATGATGATGATGATGATGATGATGATGATGATGATGATGATGATGATGATGATGATGATGATGATGATGATGATGATGATGATGATGATGATGATGATGATGATGATGATGATGATGATGATGATGATGATGATGATGATGATGATGATGATGATGATGATGATGATGATGATGATGATGATGATGATGATGATGATGATGATGATGATGATGATGATGATGATGATGATGATGATGATGATGATGATGATGATGATGATGATGATGATGATGATGATGATGATGATGATGATGATGATGATGATGATGATGATGATGATGATGATGATGATGATGATGATGATGATGATGATGATGATGATGATGATGATGATGATGATGATGATGATGATGATGATGATGATGATGATGATGATGATGATGATGATGATGATGATGATGATGATGATGATGATGATGATGATGATGATGATGATGATGATGATGATGATGATGATGATGATGATGATGATGATGATGATGATGATGATGATGATGATGATGATGATGATGATGATGATGATGATGATGATGATGATGATGATGATGATGATGATGATGATGATGATGATGATGATGATGATGATGATGATGATGATGATGATGATGATGATGATGATGATGATGATGATGATGATGATGATGATGATGATGATGATGATGATGATGATGATGATGATGATGATGATGATGATGATGATGATGATGATGATGATGATGATGATGATGATGATGATGATGATGATGATGATGATGATGATGATGATGATGATGATGATGATGATGATGATGATGATGATGATGATGATGATGATGATGATGATGATGATGATGATGATGATGATGATGATGATGATGATGATGATGATGATGATGATGATGATGATGATGATGATGATGATGATGATGATGATGATGATGATGATGATGATGATGATGATGATGATGATGATGATGATGATGATGATGATGATGATGATGATGATGATGATGATGATGATGATGATGATGATGATGATGATGATGATGATGATGATGATGATGATGATGATGATGATGATGATGATGATGATGATGATGATGATGATGATGATGATGATGATGATGATGATGATGATGATGATGATGATGATGATGATGATGATGATGATGATGATGATGATGATGATGATGATGATGATGATGATGATGATGATGATGATGATGATGATGATGATGATGATGATGATGATGATGATGATGATGATGATGATGATGATGATGATGATGATGATGATGATGATGATGATGATGATGATGATGATGATGATGATGATGATGATGATGATGATGATGATGATGATGATGATGATGATGATGATGATGATGATGATGATGATGATGATGATGATGATGATGATGATGATGATGATGATGATGATGATGATGATGATGATGATGATGATGATGATGATGATGATGATGATGATGATGATGATGATGATGATGATGATGATGATGATGATGATGATGATGATGATGATGATGATGATGATGATGATGATGATGATGATGATGATGATGATGATGATGATGATGATGATGATGATGATGATGATGATGATGATGATGATGATGATGATGATGATGATGATGATGATGATGATGATGATGATGATGATGATGATGATGATGATGATGATGATGATGATGATGATGATGATGATGATGATGATGATGATGATGATGATGATGATGATGATGATGATGATGATGATGATGATGATGATGATGATGATGATGATGATGATGATGATGATGATGATGATGATGATGATGATGATGATGATGATGATGATGATGATGATGATGATGATGATGATGATGATGATGATGATGATGATGATGATGATGATGATGATGATGATGATGATGATGATGATGATGATGATGATGATGATGATGATGATGATGATGATGATGATGATGATGATGATGATGATGATGATGATGATGATGATGATGATGATGATGATGATGATGATGATGATGATGATGATGATGATGATGATGATGATGATGATGATGATGATGATGATGATGATGATGATGATGATGATGATGATGATGATGATGATGATGATGATGATGATGATGATGATGATGATGATGATGATGATGATGATGATGATGATGATGATGATGATGATGATGATGATGATGATGATGATGATGATGATGATGATGATGATGATGATGATGATGATGATGATGATGATGATGATGATGATGATGATGATGATGATGATGATGATGATGATGATGATGATGATGATGATGATGATGATGATGATGATGATGATGATGATGATGATGATGATGATGATGATGATGATGATGATGATGATGATGATGATGATGATGATGATGATGATGATGATGATGATGATGATGATGATGATGATGATGATGATGATGATGATGATGATGATGATGATGATGATGATGATGATGATGATGATGATGATGATGATGATGATGATGATGATGATGATGATGATGATGATGATGATGATGATGATGATGATGATGATGATGATGATGATGATGATGATGATGATGATGATGATGATGATGATGATGATGATGATGATGATGATGATGATGATGATGATGATGATGATGATGATGATGATGATGATGATGATGATGATGATGATGATGATGATGATGATGATGATGATGATGATGATGATGATGATGATGATGATGATGATGATGATGATGATGATGATGATGATGATGATGATGATGATGATGATGATGATGATGATGATGATGATGATGATGATGATGATGATGATGATGATGATGATGATGATGATGATGATGATGATGATGATGATGATGATGATGATGATGATGATGATGATGATGATGATGATGATGATGATGATGATGATGATGATGATGATGATGATGATGATGATGATGATGATGATGATGATGATGATGATGATGATGATGATGATGATGATGATGATGATGATGATGATGATGATGATGATGATGATGATGATGTTGTAATAATTAATATAATAGTGTTCCATTTAGTTCTGTTCTCATTTATCATTGAACAACTCTTTTATCTTAATCTAATAGCACTGTCCGGATAACAATAATAAAAGCTCATTACAAATGTCATTTAAACTTATGTCAAATAATAAACCTTCTTCTCTTCTGAATCATCAAAGTACTCGGACGTCTTTTCATTATTAGTATATTAATCTGTGCACTATATAATAATCGTAGCTTTATTTCTTCAGGTTATGGGCCCAGTGTAACGATTAAATAATTGTTAAGACGGATTCGTGTTCATTTCGAGAGATTTTGGTTTTTTGGTTGCAAATTTTTGGGTAGACTTGGTAGATGTCTTTGAGATAAAATTGCAATGGGTAAACCAAAGAAATTAGAAGGGCGTAAGAATTTTGATGAGTGGAAGGTAGAGGCAAAAGCGTATCTTGCCACAAAAGGCCACTGGAAATGTTTCGATGGCACAGAAACAGATCCAGATAAAAATTTTCTGGCGATTCAGATGCTGAACTTGCTGTTGTCATCTGCTCTTTATACATACACGGAAAAGTGCACAACAGCAAAACAAGCATGGGATTCTATTTGTTCTGCGTTCGAGGATACAGGTAT
>CAKKTC010000346.1:0-5000 GCA_920104205.1 Eupeodes latifasciatus
TATACATATACATATACATATACATATACATATACATATACATATACATATACATATACATATACATATACATATACATATACATATACATATACATATACATATACATATACATATACATATACATATACATATACATATACATATACATATACATATACATATACATATACATATACATATACATATACATATACATATACATATACATATACATATACATATACATATACATATACATATACATATACATATACATATACATATACATATACATATACATATACATATACATATACATATACATATACATATACATATACATATACATATACATATACATATACATATACATATACATATACATATACATATACATATACATATACATATACATATACATATACATATACATATACATATACATATACATATACATATACATATACATATACATATACATATACATATACATATACATATACATATACATATACAATACATATACATATACATATACATATACATATACATATACCTATACATATACATATACATATACATATACATATACATATACATATACATATACATATACATATACATATACATATACATATACATATACATATACATATACATATACATATACATATACATATACATATACATATACATATACATATACATATACATATACATATACATATACATATACATATACATATACATATACATATACATATACATATACATATACATATACATATACATATACATATACATATACATATACATATACATATACATATACATATACATATACATATACGTATACATATACATATACATATACATATACATATACATATACATATACATATACATATACATATACATATACATATACATATACATATACATATACATATACATATACATATACATATACATATACATATACATATACATATACATATACATATACATATACATATACATATACATATACATATACATATACATATACATATACATATACATATACATATACATATACATATACATATACATATACATATACATATACATATACATATACATATACATATACATATACATATACATATACATATACATATACATATACATATACATATACATATACATATACATATACATATACATATACATATACATATACATATACATATACATATACATATACATATACATATACATATACATATGCATATACATATACATATACATATACATATACATATACATATACATATACATATACATATACATATACATATACATATACATATACATATACATATACATATACATATACATATACATATACATATACATATACATATACATATACATATACATATACATATACATATACATATACATATACATATACATATACATATACATATACATATACATATACATATACATATACATATACATATACATATACATATACATATACATATACATATACATATACATATACATATACATATACATATACATATACATATACATATACATATACATATACATATACATATACATATACATATACATATACATATACATATACATATACATATACATATACATATACATATACATATACATATACATATACATATACATATACATATACATATACATATACATATACATATACATATACATATACATATACATATACATATACATATACATATACATATACATATACATATACATATACATATACATATACATATACATATACATATACATATACATATACATATACATATACATATACATATACATATACATATACATATACATATACATATACATATACATATACATATACATATACATATACATATACATATACATATACATATACATATACATATACATATACATATACATATACATATAGATATACATATACATATACATATACATATACATATACATATACATATACATATACATATACATATACATATACATATACATATACATATACATATACATATACATATACATATACATATACATATACATATACATATACATATACATATACATATACATATACATATACATATACATATACATATACATATACATATACATATACATATACATATACATATACATATACATATACATATACATATACATATACATATACATATACATATACATATACATATACATATACATATACATATACATATACATATACATATACATATACATATACATATACATATACATATACATATACATATACATATACATATACATATACATATACATATACATATACATATACATATACATATACATATACATCTACATATACATATACATATACATATACATATACATATACATATACATATACATATACATATACATATACATATACATATACATATACATATACATATACATATACATATACATATACATATACATATACATATACATATACATATACATATACATATACATATACATATACATATACATATACATATACATATACATATACATATACATATACATATACATATACATATACATATACATATACATATACATATACATATACATATACATATACATATACATATACATATACATATACATATACATATACATATACATATACATATACATATACATATACATATACATATACATATACATATACATATACATATACATATACATATACATATACATATACATATACATATACATATACATATACATATACATATACATATACATATACATATACATATACATATACATATACATATACATATACATATACATATACATATACATATACATATACATATACATATACATATACATATACATATACATATACATATACATATACATATACATATACATATACATATACATATACATATACATATACATATACATATACATATACATATACATATACATATACATATACATCTACATATACATATACATATACATATACATATACATATACATATACATATACATATACATATACATATACATATACATATACATATACATATACATATACATATACATATACATATACATATACATATACATATACATATACATATACATATACATATACATATACATATACATATACATATACATATACATATACATATACATATACATATACATATACATATACATATACATATACATATACATATACATATACATATACATATACATATACATATACATATACATATACATATACATATACATATACATATACATATACATATACATATACATATACATATACATATACATATACATATACATATACATATACATATACATATACATATACATATACATATACATATACATATACATATACATATACATATACATATACATATACATATACATATACATATACATATACATATACATATACATATACATATACATATACATATACATATACATATACATATACATATACATATACATATACATATACATATACATATACATATACGTATACATATACATATACATATACATATACATATACATATACATATACATATACATATACATATACATATACATATACATATGCATATACATATACATATACATATACATATACATATACATATACATATACATATACATATACATATACATATACATATACATATACATATACATATACATATACATATACATATACATATACATATACATATACATATACATATACATATACATATACATATACATATACATATACATATACATATACATATACATATACATATACATATACATATACATATACATATACATATACATATACATATACATATACATATACATATACATATACATATACATATACATATACATATACATATACATATACATATACATATACATATACATATACATATACATATACATATACATATACATATACATATACATATACATATACATATACATATACATATACATATACATATACATATACATATACATATACATATACATATACATATACATATACATATACATATACATATACATATACATATACATATACATATACATATACATATACATATACATATACATATACATATACATATACATATACATATACATATACATATACATATACATATACATATACATATACATATACATATACATATACATATACATATACATATACATATACATATACAATATACATATACATATACATATACATATACATATACATATACATATACATATACATATACATATACATATACATATACATATACATATACATATACATATACATATACATATACATATACATATACATATACATATACATATACATATACATATACATATACATATACATATACATATACATATACATATACATATACATATACATATACATATACATATACATATACATATACATATACATATACATATACATATACATATACATATACATATACATATACATATACATATACATATACATATACATATACATATACATATACATATACATATACATATACATATACATATACATATACATATACATATACATATACATATACATATACATATACATATACATATACATATACATATACATATACATATACATATACATATACATATACATATACATATACATATACATATACATATACATATACATATACATATACATATACATATACATATACATATACATATACATATACATATACATATACATATACATATACATATACATATACATATACATATACATATACATATACATATACATATACATATACATATACATATACATATACATATACATATACATATACATATACATATACATATACATATACATATACATA
>CAKKTC010000346.1:7500-26885 GCA_920104205.1 Eupeodes latifasciatus
CATATACATATACATATACATATACATATACATATACATATACATATACATATACATATACATATACATATACATATACATATACATATACATATACATATACATATACATATACATATACATATACATATACATATACATATACATATACATATACATATACATATACATATACATATACATATACATATACATATACATATACATATACATATACATATACATATACATATACATATACATATACATATACATATACATATACATATACATATACATATACATATACATATACATATACATATACATATACATATACATATACATATACATATACATATACATATACATATACATATACATATACATATACATATACATATACATATACATATACATATACATATACATATACATATACATATACATATACATATACATATACATATACATATACATATACATATACATATACATATACATATACATATACATATACATATACATATACATATACATATACATATACATATACATATACATATACATATACATATACATATACATATACATATACATATACATATACATATACATATACATATACATATACATATACATATACATATACATATACATATACATATACATATACATATACATATACATATACATATACATATACATATACATATACATATACATATACATATACATATATTTATTTATTTATTTATTTACGTCTATAAGTATTATGACTCTCTTAGACTAAGTACAATATTTCTTAAAAATAATAAAATATAATATATATATATACAAGATAAAAAGTTATACAAAAAAGAAAAAAGATTGACATAACTTTAGACAATGCTTTCCATAATAATAGCTTTAAAACTATTTCTATTTTGATTAAGATCGAAAACATTTGCATACTGGTTGAAATTTATACAGGCATTAGTAACTGGTTCATTTTGACCATAATTTGTAACATGCCGAGGAATATGCAAAAAATCATTACTTCTTGGTCTTAAGGATCTAGAAGGAGCATATATACCGAACAAGGCCAAAAGAGGGGGACAGTCAATATGTCCCGTGATTACATCTCTTGCGAATATTACCGAATAATAAGTTCTTCTACAAGATAGAGGTTTTAAACCAATTAGTAAGCACCTACTGTTATAAGATGGCATGGAATTAGACCAGTTCAGTTTTCGAATCGCATATTTAGAGAATCGTTTTTGAATCTTTTCGATACGTATAAAATCTTTTTTGAAAAGAGGAGACCATACAATACTACAATATTCCAAAATGGGACGAACTAAAGCTACGAATAGGGATTTCAGTGTGTAAGGATCTCGAAATTCTTGAGAGTTCCTGAACACAAATCCAGACATAGCGTTAGCTCTCGATATAACATAATCAATATGAACATTGAAAGATAAGTATGGATCAAAAATGACCCCTAAATCCTTTTGGCTTACAACCCTTTGCAATGAAACATTAGCA
Source organism: Eupeodes latifasciatus (assembly GCA_920104205.1). Classification (NCBI taxonomy): domain Eukaryota; kingdom Metazoa; phylum Arthropoda; class Insecta; order Diptera; family Syrphidae; genus Eupeodes; species Eupeodes latifasciatus. Next base: position 9,007 of record CAKKTC010000346.1, read on the forward strand.
ATATTATATTCAAACATTATAGGCACGACTGACCTTGAAAAAGACATAAGTGAACATTTATTTATGTTCAAGCACAAGGAGTTAATAGTACACCATTCGTTCAATTTATCAATATCTCTTTGTAAATCCAAACAATCAGCAACTGACTTGATTGACTTGAAAATTTTTACATCATCCGCAAACATTAGAGATTTTGAACAATTAATCACTGCAGGAAGATCATTAATAAAGAGTAGGAATAACAAGGGTCCAAGGTGACTGCCCTGAGGCACACCAGAGTAATTATGAATTTTAAAAGATAATTTAGATCCAATTTTTACAAACTGTGAGCGATTGCATAAGTAATTGCTGAACCATTTAAGGAGTGTTGAGTGAAATCCCAAGAAGGAAAGTTTTTTTAATAAAATTTGATGGCTTACCCTATCAAATGCTTTTGAAAAATCTGTGAAAACTACATCGGTTTGACGTTTGTTTTCCATGTTACTCAAGCAAAAGTTTACAAAAATAGTCAAATTAGTTGCAGTAGATCGCCCGTGAACAAAACCATGCTGGTAAACCGATATATGATTTTTCACTACTTCATAGATTTTCTTCTTCACAATCGATTCAAAAATCTTTGGAATCAGTTGCAACTTTGCAATGGGTCTATAATTTTCCACAGATTGCTTAGAGCCAGATTTATATATGGGAGTAATATAGGAAAATTTCCATGTATCCAAAAACTCACCTCTTCGAAGAGATAGGTTGAATATGTAACACAAGGGCTTCGACAAATTACATGCGCACTCTTTCAAAAACTTTGCGGGTATATTGTCGGGTCCCATGCTTAAACTACAATCTAAGCTAGAAAGTTCAGCAAATACCTCATTGTCAGATATGAACATAGAACCCATATCAATTATTTGCGAATAAGTTGGCAAAACATCATGATAAGAGGCATCAGCCACAAAATTCGATTGAAAAAAAGTTGCAAACATGTCACAGATTTCAGATATATCACTGCTTACGTTACCAATGTAATTCATATTTGAGGGAATCCCCACCGATTTCCTTTTTACATTATAAAAATGCTTTTTGATCTTCGATTCAATGGACCATAAATACTTATTATGTAAAAACTTCTTTAAATAATTATATTCCTTAAGCAGGCGACAATAATTGTCTCGAAAATTTGAATTGATTTTGCTTCTTTTTTGAGCCTTAAGTAATGCATTTTTTAAGCGTAATAAGCCTTTTGAAAACCAAACTGGTTTATTCGATCCCCGTCTTAAAGCCTTCTTAGGTATAAACTTATCAAACAAATCATGGACTATATTTATGAAAGTAGAAAAGCACAAAGACAATTCATATTGAGGCAAAAGAGAATTCCAATCTAAACTTTTAATATAATTATTAATGCAATTGTAATCGGCCTTATTAAAGTCTAATTTAACTCCATCAATAGATAGTGAATCAGATAAAGATCGAAAAACTGATAAATTAAATACTATATTTAAGGCTTTATGATGAACACTATTACTTAATAATGGATTCACATCTTCAATAATTAAAACATCAAACTCATTATGAATATAAACTAAATCTAAAATTCTACCTATATCATTTACAACATTGTTAACTTGAGATAAATTTAAAGCAGAAAAAGTATCAGTTACAACAGCTTCAAAATCTTTTAAAACATGAATCGGAAATAAACATTTATCATCTTGAGAATAAAGCCATTTAATACTACAAAGGTTAAAATCTCCTAATACTACAGCAAAGCAATAATCATCAAATTTAGAAACAATATTTTTTATATTATTAACATGTGCATTATAAACAATAAATTCAGAATTAGGAGGAATATATGAAACAAAAACATAAATTTTAATTTTATTTAAAGTTGTATGATGAGATCTAATAGACAGTTCAACACAAACACATATTTGTTCGATCATACCCGAGCAGTCTGACAACTCAATTTCTTTACTATTAAATTCAGAGTTAACCGCAACCAGCACTCCACCCCCTCTATTTAATCCAGTACATAATGCATTACGGTCTCTTCTGAAGACGACAAAACTTGAATCAAATAATTCTGTTGAAAGTAAGCCATCATAAAGCCATGTTTCCGTGAGTGCAATCAAATCATGTGTACAATCCACTACGGATGTATAGAATTGATTTGTTTTCGTGCGCATGCCTCCTACATTCTGATAATAGAGAGAAAATTTGTCTAAAGCAGTAACAGCAGCAGCATGCATGGCAGCAACATCAGCAGCAGGAACAACAACAACATCAGCAGGTGAAACGTCAAATAAAGGAGATCTCTCAACTGAGTTGAAATCATCAACGGCATGGACGACATTAGCAACAACAACATCAGCAACAGCAACAACATCAGCAGCAAGAACATCAACAGCGAAAACAGGTTTTGTTGTTGAACTTTTTATGGAGAGATTATTGGTTTCGCTCGCTCGTCGTTTTTTGGGAATTGAATAAATTCTCTTACACGAACACCAGTAGGCCAAATCGAAGCATCCATAATTTTATCAATGCAGTTCTCCGGAACTGCAGCTTTAAAGTTGATGAAAGAGAAATCAGATGTGTCAGCACCTTTCTTTACAAGCAAAGTACATTTAATAAGATTTGGTGAGATGTCAAGCACACCGGCAATAAATGAAGTAAGAGAATCTGCCGATGTATTTGTGCTAAGGTAAGACAAATGTAACCATTTAGATTTGGGAACAGAAACACCTTCAAGCAATGTGGAGGTACTGTTTCCAATGATATGTTTGCGAGTAGGTCGACTTTTCTGGTGGTCAAGTGCAATCTCCGGGGAAAGGGTAACCTTATTCTCTATGGTTGCGTTCTCTTCATTTATTCCAGAAGAAAGGCTAGTTTTCTCTTCTGAACCGTCACGAGCACTATTCGATGATGATTGCATAGAAGTACCCTGGGTGCATTGGCCTAATGGAATATTCGTATCATTTTTTTCATTTTTTCTATTTTTTGAGGAACTTTTTGTAGAATGTTTTTTTGAAGAATTATTCACTGGAGAGGTACTAAGCGATTTATTTAAGAAATTCATTTGGTCTTTGAGCTCTAAGATTTCTGCGGAGAGTTTATCGAGCTTGTTAAATAAATCGTTTGCAATTTGCCGCGACACAATACAAGAATTACATCGCCACATCATATTTGCATCGGTGACTAGAATTTTAAAACTGGCCTCTGAGATGCAAGCACATTTTTTGTGATATTTATTTTTGCAAAAATGTTCACACTGAATGTAGTTAGAATCAGAAATTTCCAAATTACAAGAACCACACAGAGTTGATGACATTTTATTAGTAAGTAGCAATGCAAACAAATTAACAATGCAAAACAATGAAATAAAACAAAGGAGCTTTAAGCAAACACGTCCGATCACTACAAAGGGATACACTTTTACGATATATACATATACATATACATATACATATACATATACATATACATATACATATACATATACATATACATATACATATACATATACATATACATATACATATACATATACATATACATATACATATACATATACATATACATATACATATACATATACATATACATATACATATACATATACATATACATATACATATACATATACATATACATATACATATACATATACATATACATATACATATACATATACATATACATATACATATACATATACATATACATATACATATACATATACATATACATATACATATACATATACATATACATATACATATACATATACATATACATATACATATACATATACATATACATATACATATACATATACATATACATATACATATACATATACATATACATATACATATACATATACATATACATATACATATACATATACATATACATATACATATACATATACATATACATATACATATACATATACATATACATATACATATACATATACATATACATATACATATACATATACATATACATATACATATACATATACATATACATATACATATACACATACATATACATATACATATACATATACATATACATATACATATACATATACATATACATATACATATACATATACATATACATATACATATACATATACATATACATATACATATACATATACATATACATATACATATACATATACATATACATATACATATACATATACATATACATATACATATACATATACATATACATATACATATACATATACATATACATATACATATACATATACATATACATATACATATACATATACATATACATATACATATACATATACATATACATATACATATACATATACATATACATATACATATACATATACATATACATAAGTAGGAATAGGTGCACTAGTGGAGCGACCGTTACAAAGTTGAGAATTTGAATATTTGAAATTTGAAAAAAGGTCAATGTAAGAGATGGGATCGTGTCTTGTATAATAAATGAATAGGTGCAGTAGTGAAGCGAGCGTTACAAAGTTGAGAATTTGAATATTTGAAATTTGAAAAAAGGTCAATGTAAGAGATGGGATCGTGTCTTGTATAAATAATTCAAAAAAAGCGGAAAGGGTCAAGATACAGGTAAAGAGCGAGCGTTACACCGTTGAGAATTTGAATATTTGAAATTTGAGAAAAGGTCAATGTAAGAGATGGGATCGTGTCTTGTATAAATAAATGAATAGGTGAGTAGTGGAGCGAGCGTTACACAGTTGAGAATTTGAATATTTGAAATTTGAAAAAAGGTCAATGTAAGAGATGGAATCGTGTCTTGTATAAATAAATGATTTTATATGTAAGTCCCAAAACCCAATGTACGATGTTGTTTATGGTTGCTTGTAACGAAGCGACACACGGTGTCGTCTTTTGATAGGTATTGCATTGATGTACCTAAATAAGAATATTCTTATTGACGGATAAACCAACAGAGGATTCTGAATATAAAACTGCTATGTTAGATTTGTTTAAAAAAGGAAAATGGAAAGGGTCAAGATACAGGTAAAGGAATGTTTGATTGTTTGTAAAAAAGGGGCAAATTATGATGACGATTGAAAGTGGTTTCTAGTAAATTTTATTGTTGACGATGTGAGCCACGAGACCTAATTAACGAAATAATTTATGACTGCAAAGGATCGACGTCGCCTCCTATTTGATAGGTATTGTATTGTATTGATGAACAAAATAATCAAATATTGATATCTACGGATAAATCAACAGAGGATTCTGAATATTAAATTGGTAGTGGAATGCTATATTTGTTTGAGGGGGGAAAGGCAGGTCAAATAAATTTACTGAGTGTCAGGAGTGTTAATTTTTCAATAGGAAGATATGGTGCGATGTTGTTTATGACTCTGCCTATTAGACAAACCGATCGTTAAACGGTTGAAAATTTGAAAATTTTGAAAATTTAAAAAAAGCCAATGAAAGAGATGGGAACGTGTCTTGTATAAATATATGATTTTATTAGCAAGTCACAAAACCTAATGTAAGATGTTGTTTATGGTTGTCTGTAAAGGATCTATGCGACACACGGTTGATGAATAAATAAACAGATGATTCTGAATATAAAACTGTTAAAGCATATTAGATTGTTTTAAAAAAGGAAAGCGGAAAGGGTCAAGTTACAGGTAAAGGTATGTTTGATTGTTTGTAAAAAAAGGGGCAAATTATGATGACGATTGAAAGTGGTTTCTAGTAAATTTTATTGTTGACGATGCGAGTCATAAAACCTAATTTTCGAACTAATTTATGACTGCAAAGGATCGACGTCGTACACTTTCGTTGCCTCCTATTTGATAGGTATTGTATTGATGAACAAAATAATCAAATATTGATATCTACGGATAAATCAACAGAGGATTCTGAATACTAAATTGGTAGTGGAATGCTATATTTGTTTGAGGGGAAAAGTCAGGTCAAATAAATGCACTGAGTGCCAGGAGTGGTAATTCTTCGATTTTTTTAAGTTTCATATTAGGGGAAATGACCAAAATATTCGTCAGTCCATACTATAAAAGCAATAGTTGCCTGAGTTTTTGATTCAGTCTTAGTTCTTCAGTGAAAACGCACATTCAATATGTCAAACTTTTTAAAAAAAATGAAATCTGCAGTGAGTGTACGCAAGGAGGAGCCGACAAGTTCAACCAGGAAACCACTTCTCTCTCTATCTAAATTGGGGAAATGACCAAAATATTCGTCAGTCCATACTATAAAAGCAATAGTTGCCTGAGTTTTTGATTCAGTCTTAGTTCTTCAGTGAAAACGCACATTCAATATGTCAAACTTTTTAAAAAAAATGAAATCTGCAGTGAGTGTACGCAAGGAGGAGCCGACAAGTTCAACCAGGAAACCACTTCTCTCTCTATCTAAATTGGTTCAGAAGAGGAAGTTTCCCATTACTTCTGCCAAAAGGATAGCAACCAAGTTTGGCCAACAAATTTTGGTCGAGTTAGACGAATATGTGGTATGCTTAAATTGTTCTTACTATTTTCTTTAAAAAATTATAATAAACTTTTATTTTTAGGTATTCCTACTAAAAAGGTGTAATGCCCAAATGGAAGAGGAGGACATCAAGGAGCTACACACGCTCTGTCTGGAAGTCGTGGAGCCTTTCGATCGCTCCTTTGTGATCGATTTCCACGAGAAGGAGCAACCAGCACAGGTGCAACAAACTTTTCAACATCAGTTGCATCAACAACAACAGCAACACCAACAGCAGGAGCAACACAAACAGCAGGAACAACAACATCTACAAGGAATACAAGAACAACATCAACAGCAGCAACATGAACAGCAGCAACATGAACAACAGTAACATCAACAAGAACAGCAACAACACCAACAGAAGCTCCGAAGAGGGAGGAAGCAAAAAAATGAAATTTTAATTGAAGAGGTAGAACATATTTTGCCTACACTCTTCCTAAATACACAAAATGAATTAATTAATTCACAAAAAAACTATTTTAAATAAAATAAAAATTTAAAAAAAAATTAATTTTTCCTGTGTTGTTATTTTTAATTTCAGCGAATTCAAGTTTTGGCAGATATTAACACAAAAATTAAACGGTTCAACTTAAATGGCCGGAAAATAGATTTTAAAATCAACCCTATTCCAAGGCATGAAGAACCAACTTCATGGATAAGAAAGGCCATTGAAGACATGGTACGATTTGCCGTGGAAGGTCTAAAGGAATCCGACAAGGTGGGGATAACATTTTCCGGAAAAAGTTTTTCTCATGAGCGAGGTAGTGGATGGATTAATTACAAAACCTGTTCAGAGCTCAGCATGGATGATGTTTGGGAGATGATTTCCAAAATATTCCAGAGTAATTCTGATGGCCTAAGCACTGATGATTTTACTTTATCCATAACATCAGTTGAAATGCCAGCTGGAGAAGGAAGAAAACCTACCTCCATGTTCAATTCGTTTAACGAAGAATGTGCCAATCGCAGAGGAATTATTTATGTAAAAAACACAGATAAATTATGCTTGCCTCGAGCTCTGGTGGTAGCAAAGGCATACACGGACAAGGAATACAATTTTGATAGTATACGAAAAGATATAGGCAATATCCAAACTGAGAGAGCGCTGAAACTTCTGAACGATACTGGAATCCAAATACCACCAGGAGGTTGTGGAATTGATGAGTTGAAATTATTTCAAACTCATTTAAGAAACTATAAAATTACTGTTTACGAGCACAGAACAAAAGGCCGTAAATTAATTTACGAAGGAGTTTCAAATGACAGAAACGATAAAAAAATATATTTATTATATTATAATAATCATTTTAATGTCATTAAATCTTTAACTGCCGCATTTTGCTGTTCTTTCTACTGTGAAATTTGCCATGTACCTTACAATACAAAGAGTAAACATTATGGATGTCTTGCATTTTGTTCGCAATGTCAGAGTTCTCCAATATGTAAGGAAACTCAGAAACAAATTTTATGCCCCGACTGTAATCGAAATTTTAAAGGAACAGGATGCTATGACAACCACAAAACGAGCGGCTCGTCAGGAAAACAGTCTATCTGTGAGCAAATAAAAAGATGTCTTGGTTGTTTAAAATCCTATGGAGGAAGTCGACAACATATTTGTGGAGAGTTCTTTTGCAAGAACTGTAAAGTACATGTTCCTGAAGACCATAAGTGTTTTATTATACCTAATACGAGAAAACCTGATTTGAAAAATGTCTTGTATGTATTTTATGATCTAGAAAGTCGCCAAGAAAAAGTAATTGGAGAAAAAATTTGGAATGACGGAGATGAAGCAACAACAACAAACAAAGCTTTTATAACAAAACATGAACCAAATTTATGCGTCTTTCAAAACAAATGTAGTCATTGCGTGGAGCATCCTGATTTGCATTTCTGTAAATATTGTAAATTGTCATTGAACGTTGATGGTTTTTGTCAAGAAACCAACCAAATTTTTGAGTACCACGGATGCTATTACCATGGCCACCCTCTCTGCTTGAAGCATAGACGGGATGATCCTCTGCACGAAAACGAGAATGACACGTTGAACCGAAGGTATGAGACAGCAAAAGCGAGGACAGAAAGACTGAGGGATTTCGGTTACGAGGTAATTGAAATGTGGTCTTGTGTGTTTCGGAAGAATCTCAAGTCGTTTAAAAAAGAAGACAGAGATTTCTTAAACTCCCACCAACTTATTCAAAGTTCCCCTCTAAATCCTCGCGATGCTTTTTATGGCGGTCGAACCGGAAATGTCGTCGATTTCTATAAATGCAAAAAAGGGGAAAAGATAAAGTACATTGATATATGCTCTCTTTACCCGTGGGTGTGTAAGAATGGAAAATTCCCCACTGGACATCCTAAGATCCACATCACTGGTGATGCAGCCTGCTCAACTACGTCGAATTTGGAAGGAATGAATGGGCTCGTAAAATGTAAAATTTTACCTCCAGAAAACCTGTTGCATCCGGTATTACCAATGAAACAAAATGACAAGCTCATGTTTTCATTGTGTAGAAGTTGCAGTGATGAAAAAAACAATGAACAATTGTGTGCTCATACTGATGAGCAAAGAGCATTGGTAGGGACTTGGGTAATTGACGAGGTTAATAAAGCAGTGGAAAAAGGATACATCATACTCAATATATTTGAAATATGGGAATATAATGTAGTCCAGTATAACCCGGATAAAAATTTAGATGATGGGCTGTTCACATCTATGATGAATAAGTTTCTAAAAATAAAACAAGAAGCATCTGGCTGGCCAAGTGAGTGTTCGTCTCAGCAAAAAAAGGAAAAATATGTTTCTGATTCTTCAAAAAGAAAATATTCAGCTGGAATTTTCAGAGATATGTAATAATCCAGAAAAGAGATCACTTGCAAAACTGATACTAAATTCGTTTTGGGGAAAGTTTGGACAACGCGAAAATCAACTTCAAACTATCGTTGTGAACAACCCTTCAACTTTCTTTCATTTGCTAACGCATCCATCTATTGAAGTGCTTCACATTCTTCCTATAAATGAAGAAAACGTCGTCGTTAACTTCGAGATGAAAGAAGAAGCTATCGACTCTTTATCCACATTAAATGTCTGTGTTGCTGCTTACACAACAACTTTAGCTCGGCTTAAACTTTATAACTACCTGGAGAGCTTAGGAGAAAGAGTTTTGTATTACGATACTGATTCGGTTATTTACATAAGTCGTGAAGGAGAATTCGAACCTCCTACTGGACAATTCATCGGTGATATGACAGACGAATTGGAAACTTATGGAGTTGGAAGCTATATCACAGAATTCGTTAGTGGAGGACCTAAGAATTATTCGTATAAAGTGTTTAGTGCAAAAGATAATATGGAATACGTTGTCTGCAAAGTGAAAGGGATTTTTCTTAATTATGCAGCATCTCAACAAATTAATTTTGACTCAATTAAAGAATCTGTACTAAATTCATCTTCTTCAGGCAGTGAAAAAATTTTAATAAAATCAGAAAACATTCGACGAACGAAAGACCATCAGGTGATAACCATTCCAGAAATAATAATAATTGACTCAATTAAAGAATCTGTACTAAATTCTTCTTCAGGCAGTGAAAAAATTTTAATAAAATCAGAAAACATTCGACGAACGAAAGACCATCAGGTGATAACCATTCCAGGAATAAAAACGTCGTTTTCTTGAAGACCATAGTTCGCTACCATATGGATTTAAAAGACAACGATACAAGCCTGCTTAAAAATATATAGAAAAACAAACAAACTAATTATGTCAAACATTGTAAAAATTATAATAAAATGTAAAAATGTATTAAAAACTTGTGCTGAAAAAATTAACTAATCAAAAAAAATGTATGTTGTTTTTATTTCATACAAATTTTCGAAGCTCGATAGATCAATAACAAAAAAAATATCAAAACAACTAGCGCAACGGAAGCAGCCCCAATGAGAACCTGAATTAACGTATAAAGAAAAACAAACAAAATACTATTTAAATTTATTTATTTTATTTAAACATGTTTACATTTTTCATTTCTGAATTCAAACAATTCTATTGACTACTTGATCAAGTGGATTATATTCAATGATACGATCATGGAGCATAAGACAGTAAGCTGATGTGTTTGCTGGTATATTTTTCGATGTTCTCATCTCCAAACGTATGTCGACAGGTCCTGTTTTTAAGGTTTCGTTTTGATGTCTGCAGTCTATAACAAAAATTGGGGAACGCGATTTAAATAGCTCCCAGGAAAGTAATGGTTCGGTGTTAGATTTATTATAGTATGTTTTCTGAAAATCGGTATACATTCTGTACAACAAACTATATCTGTTTCTTTCAAAAGATATATTTAGGTCTTCATGCGGGTAGACATCGGAGTTTAGATAAACTTTTAAGTCTGTTAGATCACAATGATCAAAAAATGTAGGGTCAGCAGATAATTTTTTATTTTTTTCAGTTTGTAGAGCAAGGATAATGTAACGAGGTTTCTCTATTTGTGTTGTTGTCTTCACGTTCCAGATATGATGGGTAGAAGTTGATAGCGTGGGGTATTCATAAAGATCCCAGTTTCGAAAAGCAATTTTCATAAAACTATTTTTGTTTATAGATTTGTATAGAGTTAATTTCATAGCATCTGATAAAGTCACATGCGGTATTTTCCATTGAACCTTGTGAAGTTTTATTTGAACATTTTCATCTGTTGGGGATATAAGTGCATTTTCATCAATTCTAGCCCGTGTAATAATTAGATCATGTCGGGCATTTGGGATAATTTTTTTATAATCTTCGGCGAACCCCAAAAGTCTGTTCAGTGGAATACAATAATTAAAATGTAGTGGTTTCAAATTAATAGCTGAGTCGGGGGACCAAGATGCATTCAGTAGCATATCACTTTCATTTTTGGATAAAGATAAATAATTTTTAATCGTTGATGTTATTCCAACATTTCGATTACAGTCAATTTCTTTGCCATTCAGTTCATATCGTATTTCATCAAAGAGAAAAGCCATTGCATTATTTACAAGTTTTGTAGTGAGTATCTCTTTTCCATCTGCTTTTGAAATTGTTCCTTTAACATACAAAAAACTTTCTGAAGGAAGAACATTAAGATTTTGATGTTGTATAGAAATCTGAATGATGTCATTGCGGTCAAAATTGTTTTGATACGGTGAATAAGTATGATATTCGTATTTAGATATACTTTCATTAATCTCCGGTTCTTGAAAAATGTTAAGCATATTTCTCTTTTTTTTTTTTTTTGTTTTGTTTTTAATGTTTTAATGTGTATCCTAATGATAATACAAAGTCCCGATTATCTTTAGTAAGAAGAGATGTTACCGCAGTTGAGTTTGAAGATGGATTAAGTATCAAATTATTTTGTGTGTTGTTTTTATAAGAAATTGAATTTATTATATGTTCATATACAATCATGTTTCCGGCTTTAAATGTAATCGGGCAGTTATTTTTTCTCCTCTGAAATTGATATCTTTTCCGTCTTGATCAACAAACTTTAAACACAGTGATGTTATCCGCTTGACGTTCACAGGTAAATAAATAACATTCCTCGGAGCTTCAATGATTTTATAGCCTGGACTTACTTTAACAGCAAATTCATGTAAGATGTGTGCTGTTTGGTTATTAATATACGTTCCTTCTATGATATTACATTCAATGCGGACAGCATTTTACTCTGTTAATATCAACATAAAGATCTGATTCATGATATAAATTTGCCTCAAGAATTTTTTTGCTAAACCCCAAAATAGCTCCAATAGAATTTGGTTTAGAGAAGTCAATGTCTTCTGAGCTAATTACTTCACATTTTAAAGTATTGTTATTTGCCTTGATTTTAATTTCACTCTTTTTTGAACCACTTTTCTTGTTTTTATTAATTTCAATAATTTTTGTTTGTATTAAATTATTAATATCTTCTATCTCATAGGAACCAATAGGAAACGTTATAACGTTATCACCCACATGTAACAAGTTATTAAACTCATCTACATTTGGTATAGAGTTATATGTTTGAAAATCTATAAGCCCACATACATAATAATTAGACTTCAGTACAATTGGTGGGAAATACTCGGCATTCAGAGTTGATTCATTTCCACTCAAAGTAAGTGTTAACGACATCTCGATTAAAAGACAAATGATACAGTTTTGATTTTTCTACGTCATTTTATTCAATTCTTATTAAGTTTTTAAAAAATAATATTACATTGTTCCAGTAAAAATCTTAAACATAAGTGGCCACATATAAATGTATCGAAGTCTTGTTCTCGGATATAATTATAATTTATTTTACTACCAAGGTAGCTTATAACTTCAGTTGGTGGTCTCAAATTTCCAAAACTATCAAAATACTTAATAACATTTTTGTTTTTGTTTATAATATATGCTACCCAATGAGTACCCATCCCAGCTTCATCATCCAAATTTAAAACACCACATTCTTTATCGAATGATGTCCTTGGTAATGAATCTCGCATGAAAACTCCTCTAAAATTCTTTAAGTTCTTCTTTCCAAAGTGATCAATTTCCAAATTGCTTAAGGGGTGGTTAGGTAGCAGCGTAATTAGTTTTTTGCATTTGGAGTTTTAAGAAAAAGGCCAAGACCATTTTTATATGGACGTAAGAATAATCCATTTCCTTGAATAGCAACCGATTCCATAGCCTGATTATGACGTTTGTTTTCTTCAAATTGCCTTTTAGCAGCTCGTACATCATTGATGGCTTTTACTACGCCAGCTGTTCCACCTGTCAAAGAACCCACAGCTGATAGACCAGCGAGAATAGGAGCTAGAAGTGGGAGAAAACCACCACTCTTTGGAAGTGGGATTATTCTCGGTGTGGTAATGTCCTGTTTTTTCTTATTTTTTAAGACATTTTTTGCGGCCTTAACAGCAATATTTGCTATAGAGGTTGTACCGCAACAATTGACATTGTTTTTAATAGCATTTCTTGCCTCACTTATAACCTTTTTAAAAATACTTCTTTTGCAAGTCTTTTTGGGTTTAGTTTTGATAGTTTTTCTATTGACAGATCTTGCCTTTTTATTCCCCATACCAAATTTTGTCTTTGCTTTCATCATGTTGGTGACTAAAAGTCCACTTAACTTTTCAGAGACAGAAGAGTCGCTTGCTTTGAATCTTTTCCAAGCCTGTTCTGTTAGAGCTTTGTCGGCAACGTGTCGATCTGAGAGAGAACTACTTTTAGAATATGCAATATCATGTAGTCGACAAGCCTCATCCAATTGATTAATTCCCTTATCTCCTCTACGTAATCGTTCTTCCAATTTCGTTCCTGGACCACAATAATTATAAGAAGGAATATGTAGTTCGAATGGTAGTTTGTCAATAGCTTTATTTAAAAGTCCTTCTCCTTCAAATGATTTTCTTTTTTTATGTTCCTGCTTTTTTAGTGTTGTGCTCAATCATATTATAATTAATATACCTTCTTAGTCGAGGGTTGAAACATATATGATTAGAAATATATAAAAACTAGATGTTTTATTTCAAAAGTTGTTAGTCATCATTATGCGGTTCGTTAAGCAGTTTGAAATTATAAAAGTAAAAAATTTTGATTGCAATGTAAAAACTAAAAAGAAGCATGGATCTTTATTTCCAAACAGTATTCGAGGAATTATCGTAGGACCTTCAAACTGTGGGAAAACAAATGTAATGCTTAGCATTCTTCTTGACCCTAATGGATTGAAGTTTGAAAATATTTATATTTATTCTAAATCTTTACATCAGCCAAAATATCAATATCTAAAAACGCTAATAACATCTATCAAAGGAATGGAATACAATGAATTTTCAAACAATTGTGAAATAATGGCACCATCAGAAGCTAAAAGTAATTCAGTTTTCATATTCGATGATGTTGCATGTCAGAAACAAAACAACATAAGAGACTAATTTTTGTATGGGACGGCATAACGGGGTTGACAGCTTTTACTTATGTCAGTCATATACTCATATACCAAAACATTTGATCAGAGACAATGCTAACTTTATCATTCTTTTCAAACAAGATGAGTTGAATTTGAAGCATGTTTATAAAGATCATATTAATTCAGATATGACATTTAATCAATTTAAAGAGTTGTGTTCTCACTGCTGGGGTGATAATTTTGGATTCCTGGTTATAGACAAGGAAAGCAGTATTATAAAAGGTCGCTACAAAAATAGTTTCAATAAAATTGCATTGCTATAAATACACTATTATCATTTAAAATCCAAACATTCTGACAACACCACTGTTTGAGACAGTTTGCTTGTTAAAGGCAAATAATATTTTCATAAATCATAAAAATGGATGAAAACATGTTAAAAGATCTAGTGAAAACTAAAAATGTGCTTAAAAATAAATATTTACAACTTAAAACTGGTCAAAATATGAGAGAAACTCAATTGGAAAACACATTCAAACCTATTGTTGAGCCGTTGAAAAAATTGATTGAGAATGAAAGGAAAGACAACTTTCAGCAAGAGAAACTTAAAAATCGTAAACTTCTATTCAAATCGTTTGATGAAAAGAACGAAACAGATCATGAACAAACAAGTCCACTAACACAGGAATTGAAAAGCATAGACGATTCTCTAATTTTCAGCACCCCAAAAAATAATACAGGTTCTAACAGGATGCCTTTCTTAACAAAAAGTATGAACGAGCCTGACAAAACATCTTCTTTCACCCAAAAAATATTATCAGAATCGAATCGTGATACAAATTATGGCCCATATTTTGATGTGAACACACAAACTGTTAAAATAGGCAGTTGCAACTTTGAAATGAATGAAAATGATATTATAATTGGTGGTGAAACTTTTAGTCGAACTCCTGGTCTCATTGAGTTGATGTTAAAGAAAAATCCACGTAAGCACAAATATGATGCTAATGACTTAGAAGAATATGGAAACATTTTACAAAAAACCAACGCACATAGAATAAATCATGACAGTTATTCACGAATGAAGGGTAACAGAGGTACAAAATATACTCAAATAATTAAAAAACTTGTTGTCGGACTTAAAGCTGAAAGTGAAAAAACCGGAGGATCTTATTCTAATACTACTGAAATGAAATACACAAACAAAAATATGGAATATGTGTTCTGGAATGATCCTAATGAACTTGTCAATAGACTTAGACTTTTAACAGCATCAAAAAATGCTGGTAATAATAACCATCAGAATGAAATCAATTCTATAATTGAAGAACTAAAAGAATCAAATATCATATATTAAGATTAATCTAAACCATAATACTTGCATATACAAGATGAACGTTGACAAGTTCGGTAGGAGCTCCAAGCCTTTTCAAAAAAAAAGCTTAGATGATGTAGGCCCTCAAGCAATCGGATTTAAAATCCTACCATCGGGTGATTTTGATATGGGGCATAGATATTTAAACAACATAGGAAAAAAACCTAGATTTCCACACCAAGCTGTCTGCAGAGGATATGTTGATGATCTAATCAATTTAAAGGAAACAAGCATTATAAACCACATAAATTCTTCTTTAACGGAAGTTTTATCCACTTTTTCTAAGGAAATTCAAATGCTAAAAACCCACACAGACTCTTCGATAAAGGAAACAATAAAAAATATGGAACAAGAAAACATGGCATCGCAATCAATTGCTCAAAAACTTAAAGGCTCCATAGAAGAAAAGTATGTTGACGAGAAAATAAGAAACAAAGTTGAACATATTATGAAGACGCTATTTCCTAATGTACCCTTTACGCCCATTAGATGAAAATAAGTAAAAAAAATTTTGTTATATTTGTATTAATTTTATATATCTGTATCTTATATATATGTATGTACTGTACATATAAGTGAAAATGAAGATGAGACTTTCAATTTTCATAAATAAAATAAAATTTGTTAGTTAGCTTTTCTTCTTTAACTTTGCTGTATGGTGAAAAACATTCGCACATTATACAAGCAAAATTACAGCATTCAAAACTTAAACAACAAGGAACTTAAAATGGACTCAGACAAAATAATAAAAGATATTTGTGATTTCTTAAAAAATCATGGAGAAATATTAAATGAACACCATGAAGAGTTTATAAGTTCTATATCTTTTCTTAAAAGATTCGTAAACGGATTTTACGTTGACTCAATTCATGGTCACCATTACTCCAATTGCTGTTGGTCATCAAACCAGTGTCAACTCGGACCGGATACATGTGCTTGCTACATGATAGAAAATCGATTAGTTAGAATTAAGAAATTAATGTTATTTTATAAAAATTGGAATAAAGTAAATAAAAAATAATACATACTATCTATATATATAAAATATTCCTGTCACAGTGTTAGTGGCCATATTCCTCCGAAACGGCTTAACCCATTTCAATGAAATTGTGCATATACATTCGGTAGGTCTGAGAATAGGTTTTTATCTATTTTTTATATTCCTAAGTGTTATGGTTTAATTGCATCAACATCGTATACGGTGCAACGATCTTACGATAGTATTCAGTGACGCTATTTACAATGAAGCATTGATTGCTATTGAGGATCTTTGCATTATCAGTGCCAACTTACCGCTCAGTCAATTCGGTATGCATTCACCGAAATGCATCTGATTTAATAGACACTGAATTGAATCGTGAACTACAATACAAAACTGTAGAAATGGCACTAATAAATGATGAACAAAGAACCATTTTTGACCACATCATGCTCGCAGTTTCCGCAGGACAAGGTGGATGCACCAGGTGGAACTGGCAAAACATTCCTTATTTCGCTAATTCTTGCTAAAATACGATCAAATAATGGTATCGCATTGACTGTTGCGGCAAATTTATTGGATGGAGGTAGATGAATGCACTACGGCACACAAACATTCGCTTGAGGCGTTGAAGAGGACATTAAAAAAGATATAAAAAACAGCGACACACTATTTGCCGGCACTCGATTACTCCTTTCAGGTGATTTCAGACAAACACTTCCCGTTAATCCGCGTTCCACGTACGCTGATGAGATCAACGATTGCTTAAAATCATCGCCACTGCGGCGTAATGTTGAAAGAGTACAACTGAAAGTAAATGTGCGTGTTCAAATGCTTCAAGATCCATCCGCTGAAACAACTGTTAGATATAGGACACGGAAAAGTCACTTCAGATGAAACTGGATGCATAAAATTACCGGTCGATTTCTGCACGTTTATTGGTTCACAAGATTCTCTCATTGACCAGATATTTCCCGATGTGCACAGACAATATACAAATCACGAGTGGCTGGCGGAAAGAGCAATTTTACCAGCAAAAAATGTGGATGTCAACAAATTAAATCTCAAGATACAACATTTGTTACCAGGAGACTTGGTG